>LTAE01004089.1:6651-34066 GCA_001647135.1 Pontederia paniculata | reverse complement strand
TTTCAAAGAAATCAAAATCTAAATTTTGGTCCGAAGAATAAAATCGACAATTTTATAAATTTTTCATTTTCGTCCCTTCATTTTATCTAATTAAAACTCTTTCTAAAATTTATTAAAAATCATATTTAGTACATTTTAACATATAGGAACAATTATCGGAACTTTAATTTTTCATATTCTAAACTTTTTAAAAATCATATTTTCATGCCTTAGTCGAATTTCGTTAATTTTCAGCATATGAAAATTGAAACTACAATACACACTTTAACACATATATTATATTAGATATTAAGCACATGAATACACAATTAGCATTTACAATCTCATATGAATTATATCATGGATATCACATTTGTGTTCGAGATTGTTTATATGGAGAAAATGAGTTGGATTATTATGGTGTCATATAGAAAATCATCAAATTATCATACCTTGAAGAAATGCATGTTTGCATATTGTGTTGTCGTTAATTTGATCCCCAAAATGATGTTAAGGTTGATGATACTTATGGATTTGTTTATATGAAACATAGATCAAGGCTAGATTTTAATGAACCATTCATTTTAGTTGAGAAAGCACAATAAATTTACCATACAAAATATCCTTCAGCTAAAGAGTGTTGATGAATGGTGGGCAATGTGCAAAGTAAAAATTAAGTTATTATTTGAGGAAAATATGAACGTTGAAGGTACTACATTTGATGGAATGCCATATGCCAATTATTATCAAGCTAATCAAACCACGGGAGTAGTAAACTTAGCCCACAACGATGAAATGACAACACTGTTTGATAGAAATGGTCCTATGTAAGAAGTTAATTTTGATGAAATACGTAGTTCTCTTGAAATTGAAAATGAACAATCTATAAATGATATGATACCACTGATGATGAAATTTATTAGACTGACGAAGAAATATATGAGTCACTTTCAAGCTATTGAACAAATTATTGCCCAACAAATGCTTATATTTTTCATTACTATAAATTTTACAACTGAACTTTCAATTATTTTCTATATGCTTTTATATGTTATTAATAATATTTTTTATATGCTATTACAAGTTATAGCTTCTCGTGGTTGTAGGAGAACTCGTAGAATCGGCACGAGTCATGGCACTCCGCTTGGGGAGGATGAGCTTGTGATTGGTCTGACTCTCAAATAGATAATATTTAATTTATTGTTGCACTTTGTTGAATTTTTTACATTTGTTTTAGACAATGTTCACACTAGGTCTTCATCATCCCAACAAAATTCTCACAATGTTATACCATCTATCGAGGTTACGGTTGATGACAAGAACAATCCATGAATTGATAATATATGATTAATTAAAAAGCATATTTTCTTAACGTATGAATATAAAATGACATGCATTAATCAATCTAGGTTTGCTTTCATCTTCGGATATATTCATTGTGACATCAACAAGTTAATCCTTTTGAGGCTTTCAGTATGTTGTGCTCATTAGAAGGACATCATGTTGCCTTATCGGGATGACATGTATGATGCATTTAATATAAAATTATTTCATTTTTATTTGAAATTGTTTTAAAATAATACAAGTTATTTTTTTAGACCAAGTATAAATGAGAGGAAAGTCTTCCAAATGATGTATTGAGGAATGTATTCAATAATGTAGCTTCTAGTCACCTTAGAGGATTATTATTCAACTACCATCGAGATGCAAGTTTTGCCACCGACGGATACATTCTTGAAGTAAGGACAAGCTTGCTCCAGATATTTCAAAAAAAAGTTTGGTCTTCTCTTTGCAAAACTTGGTAAGTAATATTTAGATTAGATTTATATTTTTTTTAACTCTTCTCATTTTGCATACAGGATATAACTCAAATATCAGAAGAAATCGGCAATCTATAAAAGTAACATATTGTCTAAGTCGGATGCGGCACGCCATTGAGGAAACTCTATTTGGTTCATAAGGCACAAATAGAAAATGGTATTTGTTTTTCAAATTATCATATTCTTGGATCTTATCATAAAATAATTCAAGTAAATTGACTAATATGTGAAATGTGATTGATGTAGAGTTAGCGAGTGATGGCGAAATTGATTTTTGAATGGTGTACAGACAAGTCTACACCAACGAGAAGACCAACTAATTCATATCGGAGCAAGCAAAACACATTGCGGTAAATTTTTGTGACACTCATTTCAAATATTTCTCCTTAAACTTATTCATATATAATTAATTATTTTCATTTACAGGAGTAATATGATATGCTTACGCTGAAGAAGTAAGGGGAGAATGTTGACGAATATCCTGAAGTCGACGATGAGGTATGAAAAGAAGTTGCAAGACATACTAAGAAGGGTCGACATCGTGGGTTAGGTAGATTGAGTTCGCAAGCGAGTACTTATTCTATTATTGATCCTTCATGCAGTTTAATCATCGGACCTGCACCTATGACTATGACTGAGTTGAGGAACCTTGCGAAAGAGGTCGTAGATGATAGGGTTAGGTCACTATTGCTGGAGGTCCTTAGTTTGATTCATGATCGATCGACTCCACACACTCCTCACACTCCTTCGTCTAATGATTAGACTCTTTGTGTTAGACAACTAAACTTTATTTTATTAGAAACTTGTGTTGTGATACTTTGAAAGTTGTATTGTGATACTTTGATGTGATGTGACTAGTACTTTTATTATATTATAATACTTTGAAACTTGTGTTGCATTAGTACTTTTATTCAGCATATTTATTATTTTGTGCATGAATGAGAATATATCTATTGTATGTAAGGTTTTATGTATAAATCATTGATTTTTTTCATTGAATTTATAATTAGCGATCGATTGACGACACGTTAGCAACTGTTTAGCGACAATGTTTTTATTTAAAAAAACAAATTAGTTTGATAGGTTGCGACAATGTAGCGATGATTTATCGACAATTCACCGATGACAGTTTATGATACTTAGCGACAATATTTCAACGAACTAACAAAAATTTAATGATAGTGTAACGACAAAGTATCATCGAAAAGCCATTGTTTTTTTAAAGAAAAATGAAAAGGCAATGACACTTCAACGACAGTTCAGAGACAAGTTAACGACAACTTTAACGACAGAAATAATCGTCGCTAATAGCGACTAAGAATAAACTATGGTTTTTTATTATCGTAAAATCATCGTCGAGTTGTCATTATTTGTTTCAATGATGATACAACAATGGTTTTGCGACGTCATTTTCTATTGCTAAGTACTGATATTCTTGTAGTGCTTTAATTATCACAGGTAACAACAAGAAGCAATTATGGTCCTTAAAACTCATTATCAATGATTTAGAAAAAAATTGGTCGTAACAATAATGGCCAACACAAATATTTTCCTTAAAACATCATTGTTGGTTGTTAAAAGGTATTAACAACATCCAAAAATTTTTCTAGTCATTATGGATCAATAGTGACAAAACAATATGATAGCTAATTATTGATATACTAACAACAAGATCTTTGTGATCATTAAGGATGGTCATTAATAATATGTTACTTCGTGGGTTATTAAAAAGATGTCCACCAAAAGATCTATTATTCAACTTATTTTCTTTTTTTCATAATTGTATTCCAGAGAGAAAAAAATATATCATTGGATCAAAAAAATGAAATAAAACAAAACCATAGTCCTTTTCCTAGAAATGTCTCCCTCTGTTCTCCTCAAGCCTTCTAGACCATGTCTCAAAGGAATCAAATCGTGTGTCCCTTTGACTCACACATCTACTTCCCTCCGCCACCGATACCATCTTCGTCGTCACCGTCGATGTGGACTGAGAGTACATACTCCTGACTTTATTTGTTGCGCCATGCTGATAGAAGAAGCAGGAAGTTGATTAAGCTTCACATTAGTGGTGACTATAGAGAATTCATGCTCACCTTCTCATGCTCAACTCCCCTACTCGAACAGTGCTCACCTTCTCCTCAAGGATCGACTAACAGTTGATTAGGTACGTTTGCTTGTAACAATTGTTTAATCAATGATTTTTTGTGGGATAAGGTCATATGACTTTTTTAACTTTTTCATGTATTGGTTTTTTTTATTTCTGATTTATCTTTATAGATTAAGGCTTTAATCCTATTTTCTCTTTTAGAAATCTGATTTATTTACAAATCCTATTTCTCAGAGTAAAAAAATATGATTTTCTCTTTTCTAATACAAATGTTGCTTGTATAGATTGTTTATTTCTAATTTCTCTTTATACATTAAGGTATATGATTTTTTAATCCTATTTTCTCTTTCAAATTTCAGAGATCAAATTTGTCAAAAAAAATAAAATCGAAATTTTTTATTTCTGATTTAGTTTAGAAATAAGATTTCTAGCTTTTAAATTTAATTTGATTTTCTGAAGAAATAATATTTTAGAAATATGATTTTTGAAGAAAGCAGATTTCGAAAATTTGATTTATGAAGAAAGCATATTTCAGAAATCTGATTTATGAAGAAAGCATATTTAAGAGTTCAGATTTCTAACTTTCAAAACTAAAAAGATATAAATTCTGATTTATTTCATAAACTAGATTTTTTTTGTTTTTAGAAATTATATTTTGATTTTTACATTTGTTAAAAAATTGAAATCAGAAATCAAAATTCTGATTTCTGATTTCAGAAACAAAAATCAGAACTCTTGATTTCTAATATCTAAAATTAGAAATCAAAAGCTTCTGATTTCTTATTATGATTTCTTTTAGTAATCAATTTATTTTTTATTTTAGAAATTAGATTTCTAAAAGAAATTACAAAACTAATTTATGATTTTTTAGAAATTAGATTTTCTAAAATTGAGTAAATCACACAAATGGCCATTCAAATTTGCACATTTTTTTAGTTCATTCATTAAACTTTACTTTGTAACAAGATGGACATCCAACTTAAACTATTTTCATGCAATCATCCTAACCTGCTATCGTCGGTCTCTAAGTTATTTTGATTATATGGATACCATGAAAATGATTTCTCTCTTCTCCACATCAATTAATACTATTATATTTTTTTTATCTCCTACACTTTAATATTAACTCCTATGTGACAAAAAAATGAATTAGTAAAAATTTAAAAATATTAAGGGTGACGAGGGAGAAAGATTGTCGCCGATGAAGGAGAGAGGAGGAGGCCTTCATCCCCCTCTTCCTCTCCTCTCGAGAAATGGGGGAGACAATCTCTCTCTCTCTATACGAGACGTCGTCCTCCAGGGACTTCCGTTGTTGGCGCCCGCAACGGTGGATGCTGAAGGCTAGGTGGAAGGGCTGTCACCGATGGGGATGCTACCGCGATGGTTGATGATGGTGATGTCGCGAGGACACATACTCCTCTCTCTCTCTCTCTCTCTCTCTCTCTCTCTCTCTCTCACATCTTTCCTCTCCTTCCACAATAGGGGTAGAGAGGGAGAAGAGAGGGGGCAGCTGGACAGGGTCCCCCTCTCTTCTCCTTTGCCACCAGCGAGGATGCCGCCCCCTTCTTCGACAAGGGGGTGGCCATTGATTTTTTTATTTCTTTGGAAATAATTTATTTTGACATGTAGGATGTAATAATGATGTGTGGAGAAGAAAAATCTACATGTGTTATCCACATAAGCATTTTAACTTAAAAATTTACGATAGCTAGGTCAGAATGATCGCACACACAAAAAAAATTAAGTTGGACGATCATCTTGTTACACAGTAAAATTTAATGATCGAACTAGGAAAGCATGATAGTTGGATGATAGTTTGTGCAATTTACTCATTAAAATCATATTTGTAATATTAGAAATCAGATTTGTTAACAACTTAAATCAGAAGTTCTAATTTCTGAAAGAATTTTAGAATTCAAATTTCTACATTTAAGAAATTAGATTTCTAAGATTGTTTTAGAAATTTGATTCTTTACTTCAAGAATTTTTGAAATAAAATAAATTTGAACATGCACTAATTTTTTTATGTATATATTCTAAGGTTATGGCCCCTAATAAGCAATGGATGCAATTTGTTAATAATAGGCTTAATGAAGCTTATACAATAAGGATAAAAAAAATTATACACTAATTATTGTATCAATTTCTAGGCTGAACTTCAAGAACTAATTCAATCTGAATATACTCACAAATGTAGAAATGTATAGCGATGTTTTGGATCACAAAATCACAATCATGTGTTTGACTTTGGAGGTTGGATAAATGCTAAGTATATGTGAGGATGTAATTCTTCAAAGAGTGTATTACCAATTGAGTTATGTGCCACTTGAAAAGAAAACATGAGAGGAAAACAAGTGTTTGAAGGATTGTTTAAATTTCACTTATGAAAAAATACAACAACTAGTACAACATTGTTTTGGTGAGCATATTCAACATTCACCAACATCACAATCAAATGAAGAAAGTTAAATAATTATGACAATATTTAGATTTGATATATTTCTAGCTATTTTCTTTCATATTATTTTTAGTTTCTTTAAAGTGACAAACTTTACTTTATTTTGATATGGTATATTTGTTGCGACCTTGTCTAATAAAACTTGGATGTGTACACATGGTGGATATGTGTTTCTTTTTGTATGTGAGGTTTAATTCATATATTAATTTTATCTCACCTTAAACGTATTATTTTAATTATTTGTGTAACAATTTTATAGATTTTAAGATATGAAGTGAAGATTGAGATTTGTGTCTTTTCATTTTTGGAAACTATGTGATGGTATGTTGGATACTAGATTTTAAACTTCTATTTTTCTGAAGTAGTTGGATATATGCATTATTTTAGGTGAGCTTCATATCGTATGTTTGCATTTTTTTATTTTATATATTTATTTAAATTATTGTTTTGATCACTTCTATTATAATTTTATGGATTTCAAAGATACAAAGTGAAGATATGAGAACTATATTTTGAAGCCATATATGTTTGTCATTTAAAGTTTTTGAGAGCTATGTGATGGGAAGTTGGATATAAAAATTAAAATTTCTATACTTATTGGAACAATGGTGATTCTTTTTATTTGTCAATTGTTTTCTAATGCAATGAAGATGCATTAGTCATAATTTTGCATTAAAATTATACTTTTTAATTTTCAATCTCAACAATTTTAACGATCATATTTAGTTGGTCATTGATACTATTAGTTACCTTTAACGGTTAATATTGTGGTCTTTATTTCTACAATAATTATTAGTTAAATATATCTCTAGCGACTAAAACAACAATAATAAATGACCAACTCTAATAATAACTATTTTCGTTTTATTAGAATATTAACGACAACTCATGCATTGGTCATAAAAGCCTTTATTAACTAGCATTCTTGACATTATAAGTATTTATTGTTGTTCATAAATGGATGTATTAACGACCATAAAAATAGTCTACAATGATGTTTAATGACCGAGTACTATTTACGATGAAATCATATTTGATCATAAAAATAATGCAATAACGTAAGAAAATCGATCCCTAAATTTGCTTTACGACTAGATATCTTGAGGTCGTTAATAATTTTAATGATTATTTATTTTGCTCGATCATTGTTTGTCTTTAACTGTAGAACCTCTTACGATCGATGACGATCGATTTTATCATGTCGGTGATATACTTTAACCATCAGAAATTGACTATTAAGAACCATTTTGCCTTTCCTTAAAGATCACTTTTCTTGTAGTGGGCGGTATAGATGAGGTTATACTCTAGTTCTCCATATAATTGACTTGATCTTCACCCAATCTCTGTTATCATTTTATTGGAGTTTTTACTTCAACATCTATCTTCTATTGAATTCAACTCAATTAGTTAGTTAGCATTAGATCATGATATTAATTAATTAGCACTAGATCATGTGTTTAATTATGCATTAAGTTCATGCGTGAGAAATGCAAATAAGGTTGTGACACAAAATGTGCAAAGTTATGAATGATAATACACACTACTAGTTTTTAAAATCATAAAACACAATTTCAACCGCAAATGTTACTTCCTTTGTAATAATAGGGTACCGAATCCACAAGAGTACACAAGTAATTAAAAATATTAAATTGCTATGATCAATCTGAACACTTAAACTAAATAAAATTATGATACAGGAAAGTAACTACATTATAGTAATTTTTATATGATTTAAAATTAGAAGACAAAATTGAAATTGCTAACCAAAAGTTAAGAAATTAAAGTTTTAATTAATAAAATGATAAAAAAGATTTAGAGTTAGACTTTAATATATGAATGTTTAAATGATAAGTTGAGAAATAATAATAATAATTTTTTTTCCTAGTTAAGTAGGGAGTATCATGTTATCTACATCTTCAACCGTAGGATATTAAATCTATGATGAATGTTAAACTTTCTCTCTCCTATTTTTTTCTCTCTCTAAATTTATCCACCATATAAGCATCCTATAGTCAAAATGTAGGTAGCATGGTGCTCTCTACTTAAGTAGGGAGCATCTCCATTTTTTTCTTTCATATTTGGTTTTAGCATTACTTCTTTATTTCTTTTCTTACGAACATGAATTGATTTTGATTTTTTTTAAAAAATAATTTTTTGCCATTATTTTCTTGATATAATAATATTGTATAAAAATCAATATTATTTTCATAATAATATATAAAAAATTATTATGTTATAATAAATAAATTTATGCAAAAAATAATATTGTCTAAATATTTGTATCTATTTATGTCATTTTATAATTATCAATTAGTCCAACCATCATATTTACCAAACATGTTTATTAAATTTGATAATCAAACCATTGTCGGATTATATCTAATTGATATACATTTCAATATTGGCTAACCACATATTTAGAAAAAAAAATTAATTTTTTAAATTTTGGTTAAAGGTAATACATGATTTCATGAGACCTTTCCAAGTTGCATTTTCTGTTTCCATATATATATGTATGTATATATATATACATACATATATATATATATATATATATATATATTTTTGTTACCTTTCTGACTATTTAAATTGGAGTCCTTTTATTGTTATTAATAATAATAATAATATAGAAAGAAAGTATAAACCATTTTTAATAAGAATATTTGTGTGACGCATAAATATTAGTATTTTTGTTAAAAAATATTTATTATAATTGATTTGCAGGAACGTGATCGATTTTTTAAATTAAAATGGTTACAAACATTTGGCTTCGTGCATGTAAATGTGACAATTTAATTCGTGTAGATGCCACTTCAAGCAAAAGAATAATTCAATGGCAACTATGTGAGAGAAAAAGGGAGGAAACTTTGTTTCAGATTTTTGACATAATATTGTCAAAAACATTTTTTATGAATGTGTTCAAAAACAAAAAAAATTCAGTCGCTGATGAAAGCATTTTTTCGGTGACAGCTAATGAAAACATTTACAGGGTCATTTGCCTAATTCTAAGAACAAAACCTGTCTCAATTACAATAAAGAGGGTGTTTACTCTATCATCACTCAATATTACCTAATAATTTATATTGCCTAACAAAAAAATTATCACTTATTAAATTGTTAATTATATGCATTTTACTCTATATAAGTAATTCAAATGATAATACAAGTTATTATATTTAATTATTTATATAAAAAATTACTAAGCAATATGCATTATTTTACCAAAATACAGTTTAAAAAGTTTATATTTTTAAATTAAAATATATCAACTTAAACCATAAATTTATGAATTAATCTATTAAGTAATTAGTACCATTCAAAATAAAATAATATTTAGAATTAATATCAATAATAATCATTAACAAAAAGTTATTTTAATTAATAATACTTATAATTAATAATTAGTACTATATTTTTATTCATAATATGATAATAGTATTATAATGTTATAATATATAAAAAGTATTTAAATATTATTTATTATTGCCATTAATATATTATTATATATTTTTATTGTATTATGTTTTATATATGAAAGATTTAGAATGATGAATATAAAAATTAAATATAAATAAGATTACTACATTCAATCTTGATATACACACTCATGTTTTGGATTGTCATTTCAATAAAATAATTTGATGAATCTAAATAATTTTAAATTTATATTACCTATAATTTGTAAAGATTATTAGTAATAAAACACCTCCAAAAATATTAATAAATATACCCACACATACTATATACATTACTGTGCAAAAATTATTCACCCTAATACCTAACAGGCTCAATGTCATGGATATCAGTTGAGAGAGTTTCAAGAATTAAAATCCTCTTTCTTCTTGACAATTCGGCTTATTTTTCATTAAGAATATTTTGAGAATATTGAATTCAGAGTTCGGGAATGATGGATGTCTGAGATTTTTTTCCCAAATTAAGATATGTGAATATATAACGAGAAAAGTGTTACTCTATATTCAGTGTATAATGCTACTTTTATCCTATCTAATAACTATCTATTAATTTATTTTATTAATAAAATAATGAGTTTGATCATGATCAAGATCAAACCCTCTTAAGTAATCCTAATAATTTTATTGTCACTATTTTTTATTCTTGTATGTCATTTTAAATTGTCGGATTAATTTAATGAGCATATATTGATTCGTCGTAAGAGTTGGATGATGAATTTCATTATAATGCGTGATTATGCAATTAATCAATTATGATAATATGAGTGTTATAAGTAGAACAATGTGCTCTACCATTTAAGCTGGAAATAATTACAGCCATAATCACAATCAGTAGCAACCTCCATGAAAGAGGTGGAAATTTCAGTACAAGCCATAATGCTAGAAGCTGTAAAACAGAGAACAAAACGAATAGAGTTTGATAACCAAATTCAAGAGAGACCTGAATCTCTCTCTCTCTAAGTTTGTACTTAAAGTCTCTCTCCTCAACCCGTAACCACAAAGATGAAATTTTGGATTTTATTCATGACAAAACTCTTGGTACATTCATAGCGTGTGCAAAGCGGGATGAATCCATAACCCACAAATATAGATAACATATACTTCCAACATAATTAAGCTTCATCTTAGGCTTCTTTGATTTTACCACTCAAGCAGAAGCAATTGCTGAATCAATCACTTCTCCTTGACTCTTCTTGCAAACATGGATGACCTTGCAGACGTCTCGTGTGCTCAGAAAAATCTGAGCACTGATCAGAAATAGTGGAACGAAATTCGTGACCTTAGCGTTGCACTGCACAAAGTAATTAAGCACATAGTTATAGAAATGGAACATATTTCTTTGTGTCAATTCAGTTCAATGGGCCATATTACTAGATTAATTATTAGGTACATGAGTTAGTAAATATATTCAGTAAGTTTAGTTCGTTAACACGAAATTTACTGTTTATAAACAATGAATTCAGAAATGTTACCGTTTCATTTTTTAAAATTAAAATGATTGATAATGTTATAGAAGGAGCTTACACAAAATAGATTTGTCAAAAAAAAAACTATACGGTGCAATTTTACGCTACATTTTGCAGCATGAACCGAAAGTACTACTTATAGTTTTGTTTGATGCTGAAAATGCGAAAAAAAAATATTAAACCAAGATTATCAATATTTTTTGTTCATTGTACCGTGTACTCTTTACTCCCAATGAATTTACTCATATATAAGTTTTAGAATTAATGGTAGCACATTTAATTTAATATAATATTATAACAGAAGTCTTGAATTCAAATCTCGACGTTAAAGTTGTGTTAATATAAATATGATAATCTTTTTGTTGGCAGCAGATATAATTTAAAACGTATTTCCAACTTTTTTTCCTTCCTCATCAGTCAAGGGTAAGATCTCATTTTTTAATCTATGAAGATCGAAGCTGTAAAAAGTTCACCTTTGGGACTAGTTTCCCCAGCACTTTACATCCTACCAAAAGCGTCTTTATTAAACTGGCCTGAAGACATTCCAAAGAATCATAATCAGTTAACTTTGAGAAATGTCTGAATTTCTTCAACCCGAAACATGTAATTCGCAAGGGCTCACTTGAAAGAAATCTATGAATACTCAAAAACTTTGAGGCAAAACGATCTGACTCTACCTTTGTTCGAGGATCTTTCAGTTTGGCAAGAAGTTTTGCCGCGGTATTGTGACAGAATTTGCAAAATACATCCGGCAGGCCTGCCAATGCAGTCTCCCCACAGGGATTTACCTCTTCACAGAATTGGTCTGGTTGCATCATGGAAATCTCCGTGAAGAAAAGAGGTACGTAATAATCTACCAGCATTTTGCACTGCCAGGAAACAAAATTGTGTATACAGATGCATAAGAGGGAGAAGAAACATGCAGAGAAGCCGGTATTAATTTTTTTGGAAAATAATTTTATTGGAAAATAAGGATGCCTGTTGTTCAAAAGAATGCATCTCGGAACATGATTTGTGCAGATTAGTAATAGTATCCTCCTGAGTCTGATTTCCAATAAGGTAGTGGAATAAACCCTGCCAAGCGAACTCTTCACATTGTCCACAAAGTTGTTTAGTCTTCACAATTGCTTGAGCTGATTCCCTTGAACTTGATAAATCAACTTCTGTATTAGGAAACGAAATGTTTTTAACAAAGGAAATAAAAGCAAGAAATAAGAAAGGAAATAAAAGGAGGTTAATTTTTCTTGTTCCCTTGTACGGTATTTTTTATATTTGACTCTCTATTATAAAGGTTCTCAATAGTCTCCCTGATTCTTTTTGTGTTTTCTTATTACACTTTCAGTCCATGTCTCTCTAGATTTTCGATAAGTCAATTATTTTTTCTATTTGTGAAATGACAAACTCGCCCTCCATAATTTTATACTTTTATAACACATTAAATTTTTCAACGGATCCTTTATAGTCCATGCATTATCATTTAGTCTGCCGCACTCTGATTTGGCAAATACGAACTTCTTAAAAGAGTATCAAGGGATCCTTCTATTCTACTGAATTTCCTCACTGAAATGAAGTACTCAGAAATGACATATATGGTCCTATTCAGATTTTTATACCATAACTTTTTTTCCAGTATAATATTATTGCAACTAGTAACTAAATCAAGCTCTTGAAAACAGAAGGTCAGTCTAACAATGAACAAAATTATACTTTCATATCACTAATAAATGTGTGACAGAAGATTAAATGAGATGAACACACGAAACGAAATTGCAGTCATCACTCACCCATTAAATCAGTGGTGTTCAAATTTTCAGAACTTACAGTTGCTGATGTGGAGTTGATTACTAGCACAAGCAGCAAACACGCCAGACGGGAATCCATGCTACCCAGCCACATATATAAGAAAACAGTTAGATTGTTCTCACCAAATTAACAAGAAAAAAAAAGAAGGAAACCAAAAACCTTTGATGAGATCAAAAGAAACAGACAGGAGAGGTATACCTGAACAAGCTTGACAGGAATTTGAGGTGAAGACCTCCTCCGCCACACAAGGGAGGAAAAGAAGAGATCGATGTGATGAAGAAGAGATGCAAGTCAGACGAGAGAGAGGAGCACAAGCTAAATACATCTGGAAATGTACTTGCTTGAACAAAAAAAAAAAAAGAAACATGAAAATTATGGTCCTCAATCAACTTTTAAAGAGATAATAATACAAAGTGTTATTGAGCAAGAAAGGAAGGGGAAGGTTAGTTGATGTCTATGGCGGTTATTCCTTGTCCAAGCGTTTCCGTTAGTTCAGCTCCCATTCCTAAAAAAAGGACTTTTCTCTATGTTCATGTATACTCTTTGTTCTTTTCAAAAAAAAAAACTAAGTTGCCAACTTAAACTTAACCCAATACTTTCATTCAATATCTACATGTAAATACGGGGTCTGCACCGATGAAATTTTTGCTAGGGATTAATGAAGATATTTCTTAACATATCATATTACCTAGTTTTTTATTACGGTAAATAAAA
This sequence comes from Pontederia paniculata, assembly GCA_001647135.1. Taxonomy (NCBI): domain Eukaryota; kingdom Viridiplantae; phylum Streptophyta; class Magnoliopsida; order Commelinales; family Pontederiaceae; genus Pontederia; species Pontederia paniculata. The sequence goes on along the minus strand of LTAE01004089.1, from coordinate 20,246 downwards.
GAATTATGATTAAAAAAAATTAGTATACATTATAGATTTAACAGTCAATAGTTAAAAAATTAGATAAGATAATGTTGCACATAGAAAAACCTTCATTTTTTTCTTTTTATTAAAATTAAATATCAATAATTTAAGCACTTTGACTCGATCAACATTTTTTTTTTATCAGAGGACAATTATCGTACTTTTCAAGATCTATGCCCCCGTAAAATTAACGTGAGACTAAAGTAAATAATATCATTTGTATATCCAGTTGGTATATTTTCTATGTTATCGTAAGGTAAATAAATTATTATTTATTTTATAAATAAATCGAAAATAGTATATATATATATATATATATATATATATTACATAAATTTTTAGTTCAATCTATTGTTAGGATAACATGGTATATGGTTTTCCACAAAAGAAATTTAAAATAACAATATTAAAGAAATCTACAATAATGATATTATTTAGTTTTGTCGGTCCAAAAATTATGACTTCTAAAACTTTGTTCCTTTTAATAATACTTAGAATTAATATTAATTCTATTCTTTTATAAATAAGAAATAAGTCTTTTCAAACATTTATAATATATTTCAAAGGTATAAGATATTTTATCATAATATCTTTTAGAGGTTAATAGGGGTGCATAGCACCCGATGCGGTGCATGATCTGGACCATTGATTTAGAAATCAATGATCCAGATTTTGTCCATTTAAAAATTTGGACCATAAATTAAATATGATCTGGGCCATTAATTTTTAAACCAATGGCTCAGATCATGCACCACACCGGGTGCATAGCAAATTGCTATGCACCCCCATTTTTCTCCATCTTGAGGTTAATGAGGGTGCATAACAATTTGCTATGCACCCGATGCGGTGCATGCTTTTAACTTCAAAAAAAATTAAACTAATTCAAACTAGTTTAATTTTAAAAAATATTAATTATGTCGAATCTAGAATTTAAAATTTTAAACTTCACCAAAATATTTATGCTCGAATTTTATTAGGATTGATTTAAGTCTAACTCAATTAATAATCTAAATTGAACCAAATTGAGATTGAATCCATCAGATGGATCACATACCAAGCAATAGTTGACCCCTTTTTAAAAATCCTTGTTTTTTTTAAACCAATAATCTATTTGATTTTTGAGAACATAAAAAATTGACCAAGTGTATTCTGTGGGTAGCCTAGGCACGGCCATTGCTAAACGGGCCGCAATTTAAAGGCCTATTAGCAGGAACGAAGAAATGCAAAACTCATGAATTCTAAAGACACAAGTATCTTTAACGATTTAATGGAGACACAATATTAAATTTATGATGAATATTAAAAAAAAATTTAATTTTTTTTTTGCATTCATTGGTAGATTTAACAATAACACATTATTATCTATTTTAAGTATAAAACACCTTTATTTTTTTTAACGGATAACAATTATTGTAATTTTCTTGTTACATTTCTTGAACATTCGAAAACATGGAGGTAACTTTTAGCATTGATTCTTATTATTCAAGTAATAATTGTATGCAATTAGTCAATCCCTTTTGACAGATGAAGAAGAGGACTTCTTCGTTCGTTCGCATTTGAAAGATTATGTCTATGGACTAGATATGTATTGTATCATAATTAATGCATAGCAGATATGTTTCATATTAAAAAATTACGAATATCATTACTATAAGTAGGGGTTATTTTCTAATTAGGAACTTACTTCATATGCTATTATATATATAAATTATTTTAGTTATATCTCTTATTTTTATTGATTTAACACCTTAATCGTTCTTTCCATTTTAACTCTCTGCGTTTTTGTTATGAATTATTTTATTTATTTAATGACAATTCTTCGCTTTTATAAAATAATGTCTAAAAATTCTATAAAACATTTATTAAAATACAATTCTTTTTTTATTTTATGTTTTTGAAATAATTTTTTTATAATGTTTCCAACCACACTAACTGAAGAATTAGAAAACAGCTTTTACTAAATAAACAATAAAACATAACGGATTTAGACAAAGTGATCAAATATCAAACTGTAATTCGTTTGGGAGATAAATGAATAATTAATAAGCTAAAGTCAGGCACGAAATGATTCACCAATAATAAAAATTAAATGAATCAAACGAATCATTAATTATATTTTTATATATTCAATTTCTTAATATCTGGTCACAAATTCTTCAAGAGCTAGACTTCGAGATTGTTCATTTCTTTATGGCATGAAGTTTAAGAGGAATTTATTAATTGGATTGGACGAAAAGAAGAACAAATTATACAAAATAACAAATGAAATAACGGCTCGAAATCATATTTGCTTCTTAAAATTAATTTATGGAAATTATAAAATAGCGATGAAAAAACACGTCGACAGCAGGGTTCGAACCTGCGCGGGCATAGCCCAACAGATTTCAAGTCTGTCTCCTTAACCACTCGGACATATCGACGTTGGTGCTTTTCCACTACTGCTAAAATTATTTACGAGGTTACAAAAGAGTTCTAAACGGAGAATTTTGCTGCTTACTTGCTATAAGTTGAAAATATTTTTCTCCACGTGAGATTTTACTTTGAGAAAAGGGGAAAGTTTTGACTTTTCTCAAATTTGTTTCAAATTTGAATCTCGATTGTCGAATTTAAAATTTTCAACGATTTTACGAGCTAAATGGAGATTCTCCCAAATTCTAAGTGAGCATATGATTAATAAAAAAAAGTGCAGTTGTGAGGTCCCAATTATTGACCATGAAGGATCCCAAAGTAATTTTTTACTTACAAATGACCAAAAAACCACACTAGGCATAAACTATTAACATTTGTGCGATTGGGAGATGATGACATCGCACAGGCACGAGTAAACAAGATTGTTAAAATCGAACAAGATAACGATTTAAAGAAATCTTTGAGCCAAGTTAGATCGATTGAATAAGGCGGATGATCGAACCGAATATTAATAAAATAATATTAAATTAAAATATAGCTTATAATTTAAATTAAGAATAATAAATAATATAATTAAATACGAAGCAAATTAAGTTATATTAGTTATGCTCAATTAACATTCTATTTGTATTTCATGATATGAAAATTATTAATAAAATATATTTTAATAATTATTTATTCGAACACAATGTAAATTGAAGATCTTACTTTATAAATTAAAAATAAAAAAAACAAAATAATATTCTCAAAAGTCTACAAACACAAAAATTTATTAGGGTTCAAATACTTTCAAAGCATGATTACCATATTTTCTTATAATTTTTCAATTGAATTAGTTGGTCGAGTGATATCGATCAGTTCAACCATATTTATCTTTTTGTTGTTCATCTCCTCAATGTATCATCGCCTTCATTCTAAGTAGTTCCTAGATAGACATTGGTAGATATTTTGTGGTTCATCAATAATGAGAGTTGAACTATTCAGATCGAGCACATAGGAATTCCGTTTGGTGTCGTTTGGATGCAAAAACTTATGTTCTTATTAGTCCTCAAGAACTAATCGATTAGATAGTTAAATTATGATTTAGTTTTTGTATGAAAAAGTGTAATGATGAAGAACTAAAAAGTTGATTAGATGTTTTAGTTCGATGGGTGTTTAGATGAAATTCTAGAACTAAAAAGATATTTTAGTTGATTCAATGAAAAAAAGAGTTCTTTCTAAAGGCAACAAAGTTCTTTCTAAAGGCAAGAACTCTAGTTTTAAAACTGACGGGAACCATGGATGTTGATCGGAACCATGGTTCTCGTCATCATTATTTTTTTGTGCCTGTTTGGCAGAACTGGTAGGAACTAAAGCTGGTTCTGGCCTTAGTTCTCATGTTCAAATAGAGCCTTTGTGTTGACCTAAATATTTCTTGAATTTGGTAGTGTCGTGAAAATTGTGCTTTTTGTAGTTGTGTTCATATCTCCATTTTCATAGGGCCTCTTTAACAGCGATCTTCTCTTTAGTACATCTTCAAAAGCATTCTTATAAGCTTTTGACTTTGCATTTGCTTCCTCCACCATGAATAATAGCTCTACTCTAGAACAATTTGCATCATTTACATATATCATGGCTTCTTCAGTTTCCTTTTCGAGATCTCTTCTACATCTTGAGCTTTGAGCATTAAAGTGGCATACTATTTTGTTGAGAGCCTTACACCAGACACATTATATATACATATGAAGTGGAACTATTATGCTTATTAGAGCTTTCATCTGAGCCACATCAACAACTTTTACAACTCTAGTAGCTTCTTCCATCTTTTAAGCTGAAACCATCTAAATTTACATGATGTTTTGATGCTTGCATTTGTTTCTAAAATTCAATTATCAACCTCATGATTTCAATCTATGTTGTTTTTGTCACTTATCTTGATTATTCCATATCAACATTGATTTTCTTAGTTTCATATGATATTTGTGAGGGACCTTCGCTCATCTTAGTTTCTAAATATTGGGTTTTTTGTATAACTTTTAGGCAATTTGGCTAAGTTATACCTCTGGTGAATCCTCATATTTTCCTTCTCCTAGTTCAGCTCGAGTAAGATAAGTCAAGTAGATTGGTTTGACCCCAGATTAGCATTATCAATACTAATGAGCTTCTCAAGTTATTCTTTATCGTTCTTTCAGGATGCAATTAGATTATATGAATTGATTGCTTACAACTTAGCAACTTCAAGAGTCTCTTTTTGCACTTTCCTTTTTAAATCATCTATAATATGTTTTTGTCATCCCCAACTCGTTTAATACATCAAGTGTTTCCCTTTTCTTAATGATAAGATTATTATCTAATAGTGCATAAGATCAACAACCTCATATGGTACTTCGAAGAATTGATTCTCCTTCGAATTTCTATGTATGATTTAAATAATTCAACTTAATATCTTACATAAAAAATAATATCAGGCATAAAATATTAATTTCGTGGAAAATCGTCTATTAAGAAAGCACAAAATTACAAGCAATCACAAAGCAATTGCACTATGTCAAAAACTATAGTCTTTCAGTTTTTGCACACAAATCCAAAATAATAATCAATTGGGAATAAAAAATAGATATTATTTAAAAAAATATTGAAATAATAAAGATATGACATGATTGTTGTTATCACAGTATTAAGAAACTTTTAGAGATCCTACTAATCTTACTTTGTTCTTGATTTCTTGCTCTTCAAGAAAAATATATTTATCTTCTTTATTCAAAAGCTCTCTCTTCTTCTCTCTTATTCTCATTATCAAGAGAGATTAATTTCTCTCTTTTAGATATGGAGATCTATGACCATCATACCACAAGAAAAAACTCCTTTTTATTTTTCTTTTCATGGTGTTCGTTACTCATATAAAGAGAGAAAAAGTTTCCTTTTTTTCTTCAAACACTCGATGACTTCAAATCTCAAGAGAGAGAACAAACATTTTGTGATTGAGCTCCTTTTATACTAATCACCTAGGGATATTAATTAATTATATTTAACTTAATTAAATCTTATTGGACTTCATGGGTTAGACATCTCAACACAACAATCTAATTAAATCTTATTGGGCTTCATGGGTTAGACATCTCAACACAACAATCTTTCGTTCTGGCCCATAAGAAGAAGATGTTCCGTCAATAATAATCCCTTAATCTTCATGCCGACTGATTTGGCACCTTGTTCCAACTATCTTTTTGAATTTGTCTTTGGCTCCTTCTCTAGTAATCATCGAATATTCGAAGCTTGGATAAACTTGGATATCTAATAGAACATTGATGCTCTCTCATTGATTTGCAAAGTTATAAAGTAGCTTGCTCCCTTGCTTATATCATCTACATTTGCATCATTTATATTCACCACTTGCATATGTTTCATTGATGTACTAAAGTCCACTACAGTTTCAAATTCATGAAACAATCTTTGCTTTAGATGCATTTTTTCTTCTCTAGAACACAAATAACTTGTATTCAAATCTAATTTCCATAGCCCAAAAATATGCATTCTTCAAACTTATCATTCAAGTCCTTAGTACTTTGACACGTGTGCAAAGTTCTATAACAAAAAAACCTTCAAGTAAGAATAAGAAATATTCTTATGAGCCCATACATCCCCAAGAGTATCAAAATTCAAAGGAACTAATGACAATATCTTAATCATGTAGCACACGTTATTTGTAGGTTGACTTCAAAATGACTTTGGTCATGTAGACATCTTCAACATACATATGAATTTATCCATAATGATTTTGTTCATCCCTTGAACAATACCATTATGCTATGAAATCTCTAGGTATTATCTTCTCATATTTAATGTCATATTTTCAGCAATGATTCTTGAAGATTTGAGATGTATATTCCCCAACATTATCTATATGAAGATACTTCAATATTTCTTATCTCTCTTACCACCATGATATGATTTGTTAAAAAATTGACTTACCTAATCTTTTATTTTCATAAGATAAATTAATAGTTTTCATGAAGTATCATTAATAAAAGTAACAGAAAATAGATTGTCACTTAATAAATTAACCTCAATGGGATCACATCAGAATGAACCAAATCAAATGCATTTTCATTTTTTTAGAACCAGACACAAAAAACGTTACAATAATTATCACAAGTATTCATAGTCTTATCGATAATAAGATTAATATGAGAATTCCTTATATAATATGTAATTCTTTTTTCATTCATGTCTCTCAATCTTTTGTGCTACAATTTTGGTGAATTTTTTTCCTCTATTAAGTTAATCAACTGCCCAATCAAATTCAACCAAGTCTTATAAAAGAATTTGATGATTTTCCTTTAACAATAGTCATCAATCCCTTAGGGGCCGTTTGACGCATTCCCGGTTTTTATTAACCGATAATTTAGATCACCATTAAAATTGATTACCACTTTATAAATTACCGGTAATATTATATATAGTGTTTGGTAAGTAGCAAAAACATGAATTATAATTTAAATTATGAAACAAAAAATTACTAAAATACCCTTCAAAATTGTTGAATTAAAATAATATAAACAAAAAATAAAAAATGAGTTAGGTCAAAATATGAGTTTATATTATCAACCATTCGTAAAATAATTAAAAAAATTAGAAGATAATGTTGAACACTATTATTTTGTTATAAAATATAAATATTTTTAAAGTTCGGTTGAAGAGATAATGTTGTCAAAATGCATGTCATCTTGCTGGTAATCTGGAAAGACNAGATAATGTTGAACACTATTATTTTGTTATAAAATATAAATATTTTTAAAGTTCGGTTGAAGAGATAATGTTGTCAAAATGCATGTCATCTTGCTGGTAATCTGGAAAGACACCTCCCATGGGTGCTATCTTCATTACCAGTAAGGTGGTAATTTAGATTACCAGAGAAGTAAAAATCATCTGTAATGTGTTGCCGCCAAACGTGGTAATATAGTGGGCCCTAGGAATTTTAAATTAAATAACCGGTAATCTATCTGCATTACCTCATACCAAACACCCCCTATTTTCACCTTCTATATTGATATGACTATATAAACTTTATGATCCAAACACCAAGGAGAAATCAGATTGAGACACAGATCATGAATGTATTTCATTTGCTTTAGAATCAACTCACAATCAAGATATGTTCATGAACAAATTTGGTGAAATTTTTTCCTCTATTACATTAATCAATGTCAAATCAAATTCAATCAAGTCTTGTAAAAGACACTTGATGACGTTCCTTTAACAATAATCATAAATCCCTTAATAAATTTTCAACTTTTGTACCCATATGATTATGATAACCTTCTTTATCGTCAAGGAGAAATCAAATTGAGACATAGATTATAAATGTATCTTATATCCTTCAAAATCAACTCACAATCAAGATATGTTCATGTACCTATATCTGCAGTTTTTGCAATGTTAGATTCAACATTATTATACATCTTGATTATTCCAAAATAATCACATTTATACACATTAAAACATTCATTTAATGACATTGTATGATGCAAAACTCTTGAATTGAATACTTAATTGAAAAGTATGTGACATTATATTTTTCATTTTATTTTGAAAGAAGTATAAGATCACCATCTGATATCACTTCAATATTACTCTAATTGTCTTCATCTTTGTATTTCTTCAGAGTTAGTTGTATTTTTCAATTTCTACAATTTCACTTGATATCATTTCCCTTACCACAATGAAAACATATAAATTTTCTTTAGACTATGATCTATCATCGTGACACTTAAGACTTCTCTCTCTCTCCCTCTCTCACTCTCCTTTGTGACAAGAGTTTGTGCAATATCTATTCTCATGTTTTTCCTTCTTATTTTTCATTAAATAAAAAAGACTTTAACTACAAAAAAAGATACAACACAATAATAGAAAAAATATTGAATTTGATCACTAAAGTTTCCCATGACTCTGGTAAGGGACTCAAAAGAATTAATCGTTGAATATCATTGTCATGGTTATTTTTATTGTCCTTAATTGATTTACTAAATTCTGAAATTCATTCAAGTGTTTAACAATTGAATTTTCATACCTACATTTTGATATTTATAAGTTTACTAATGAGAAGACTTCATTTTGAATTGTATTTCCCTCATATGAGTCTTGCATTTTTTTTCATAAAGCTTGTGCATATATCTCTTCAGCAAAATGATGGAAACACTTAAATCAATAAAATGCCTAATAATTATGATATCATTCCTATGTATATTATTCCAAGTCTCAATATTTTTTTTTGTTGGCATCTTATTTTCTATATAGGATAAAACTAATCCTTACAGCAGAGAACATTCACCATCCTTGTTTTTCAAACTAAATAATTTTTTGAAGTAAGTTTGATTGTCACACTGAAATAACCTTCCTCTATTTAATTTGCACAAGCGTTTGGTTGGGGAATAAGACTTGGATTAAGGTCTTATTCCGCTCAAAGATGAGCGCATGGGGCCCACCTTGTATTTAATGTTGGATTAGAAGATATTCTCATTTTTTGTATTCTAAAGGGACCCTGGACTAAAGTATTCTCCTTGGATTAGGGTTTGGAGACTAAGTAGTGGATTAAAAATATTTATTCCATAAATAGTAAAGTGACAACCAAACGACCCCTTTGGAATACACAAATCTACCTCGCTTTAGTACCACTTGTTGAGAATCCTCCATCGAATTTCTATGTATGAATTAAATAATCCAAATCAATATTATGCATAAAAAATAATATTAGACAACAAAGACATCAAATTTAAGTGGAAAAAATATTCAATAAGAAAATAAAAATCACGAGATAATCATAATTTTTTTTACTATACTAAGAACGGATTACAAAGTCTTTTTTGGATTTTGTCAAAACCTCAAAATAATAATCAATTAGGAATAATAAATAGATATTCTTTGAAAACCCTTAAAATAATCAACATGAACGATATCTTAAGAGTTCAGAAAATTATTACTAGTAAATGCACTAATTGTATCAAGTAATAAAGTATTGACTGGAGTACCATTCTCAATAGAATTAATATTAATTATCTATATAATCTCATAAACTAATGAAAGAAAATATGCGTTTGAATAAAAATGCTTTCTGAAAATATTAAGATAAAAATAAAAGAAACTTTTTATGACATGTTTTGAGTCAAGATAAGATAAAAAGTGCAAACTTTGCTTCAGCATATAATTAGTTGAATAAGAATTTTTATTCAAACTCCTAAATGGATTATAATCTACTCAAAGATACTCTTCATGATGAATCAACTATCTTAACCTTAGATACGTTTGATCGTTCTTCTCTAGGATGATAATCTTATTTACTAAATTTAACATTGTATCTCCTAAATTACCAATCTTTTCTCTCCGTGATGACAATTCATAGGCCACAAACTCATGATATTCCTATCACATACAATACTTCAACTCAAAATAAAAAAATCAGTTTCAAACACCAAAATAAATCAATAATTAACTATTACTATTCAAGATGCTAGTTACATAAAATATCTCAAAAAATCAATGAAAAATAATTAAACACAACATTCATGTTCATTGGAGAATTGTAGAAAAATTAAAATAAACAAAACTAAGGGTTCCACGAGTTTTCCTTTATAGTATAATTATTCCATAAAATAAATAAAAAATTATAAACTGAGTCGATCCTTCATAATTAATGAGAATAAAAATAAAAATGAACTAATATTGATGATCTTCCTTGAGAAATTATCTAAATGTTAATACTTTCTTCAAGTTTGCAACATATGATCTAAGTTTGTTTCATCCAAGAAATAAATTTCTAGGGTGTTATTTATAGATTTGAATTTTTCTCCATAATAGGAGTCCTAAGAGTTTTGGAGTTGAAATCATCTTTGATAAGGTTTCAACTCAAAATCAACTTATCTCGAAAGTTTGTTTCAACAAAAATAATATTTAATAAAACTGAATTCCTAACAACTTTGTCCATGATTCTGCTTTTTATGACCCGAGATAAATATTTGTGGCTGTGATCGTGGTTAAAAAACCAATTGTAATGTTGTCTCGACCCATAAATTAGTTTCATAGTGAGTGAAACTTTGAAATTTGAATATCTTCATGTCATGACCATGAAATGGTCTTTCACGTTCATGATATTCAAGCTTAAAACTCCCCAGCCATGATAATAAAGTTACAGATAGTGAAACTGACAAAATTTGTGTTTTTAGCTTGTCGCAATCGTGACAAATTTTTCATAGGCTATGATGGTCTCTTTCGAATAAAATTCCTAACAACTTTTTCCATGATTCTACTTTTCATGACCTGACATAGATATTTTGTGGTTGTGATCGTGATTAGAAAACCGGAGTTAATGTTGTCTCGACCCATGAAATTAGTTTCATAGTCGTGAGTGAAACTTTGAAATTTGAATATCTTCATGTCATGGCCATGAAATGGTCTTTCACGGTCATGATATTCAAGCTTAAAACTCCCTAGCCATGATAATGAAGTTACATGATGTGAAATTGACAAAATTTGTGTTTTTAGCTTGACGCAATCGTGACAAATATTTCATAGGTTATGATGGTCTCTTTCAAATAATATTATCACATTGAAATTATTATTCTAATATTATTTTAACTCTGAATTAAGTGTAGTTTTTTTTCTTGTGTCTTTGTCCCTTCTTCCTCTTGCATTCTAAACAATAAAAATCAACAACTTGGGTAGTTTTATAAATCAAACTATATAAAAAAACAAATAAAATGATGCATGCTATGTAAAAATTAATTAAAAATAATATTAAAAATATGTATAATTATGAATGCATCAATCACCTAATTACATAATCTTTTGATGATTATAGTATCAAAAAATCTTTACAGATCACCCACATCTGATTTTATTCTTTATTTCCTATTCTTTGAGAAAAAATTCTCTATTCTTTTTCTTTGGAAACTCTCTCTTCCTCTCTCTTATCCTAAGAGATTAATTTCTCTATTTTTTTTGTGATCCATGACCAATGCATCACAAGGAGTAAACAACTCTTTTTTTTTATTAATTTCAAGGTGTCCGACTGCTCGCATGAATAACAAAAATATTTCTTTCTTTATTCAAACACTCTAGGACTTCAAGTCTCATAAGAGAGAACAAACCTTTTGTGCACGTTGTCTTCACCATTTTTTTATATTAATCATCCAATAATATTAATTAATTTGGTTTAATTTAATTAATCATGTTGGACTTTTTGGGCCTGGCCTGACACCTAATAAATGCAACATGTAAACTCAAAGAATATCACTACAAGTAATAATTTGAATAGACATTTTTCTTATCGAAAAATAGAAAACAATCTAGTAACTCGTGTTAAAATGCCCATTTGTAGATGCAGTTATAGAATGAGTAAATTATATTAATGGTCATCCAACTTTACTTAGTTTCTCTCTCTCTCTCTCTCTGTAACCTGTTGAATCTAGGATCCCGAAATTATTTTGATGATCACAAATTTGTGACGAAACTTAGTCCGGACTGATAAACTTGTTTAGCTGATTTCTAAAAAATAGGATACTCATGTTCAAAACATGATAGATCGACCGAAGTTAAAGAACGTACGACATATGCATATAAAAGATATACCAGAAGAACAATATGTGTGCAGTGATCGTCCATAGCGTATGAAGTGGTCGACCAATGTTGAAGGGAAAGATATAAGAAGTGAAGTCAAAGACGAAACGGTCGACCAAAGATATTCAAAGGACAACCGAAGATAAGGGCTGAACAGGAGAGGTCGCCCGATGAAGAACATTGGTGACCGAAGGTTTCACTCTTATAAAAAGGAGATGAAGAACGGACGGTCCAACGAGAAGTGGACGCCCGATGAGGAGACAATCGAAGAGGTGCTTTGGCTGAGGGAAGGAGAGGTCGTCCGAAGTTGAAGAGAGGACGATCGAAGATCTGAGGATGAAGACAATGGACGTCCAAAGGTCTCAGAGTGAAGACAGTGGACGACCGGGAGATTATCAAGGCTGGAGTGGACGTCTAAAGGCTCTTGTGTTGAAGCAGCGGGCGACCTTAGCTAATGATAGGATGGAGATCGATCGACCGAAGATGGAGTGCGGATGACCGATAGATTTCAGATAAAGACAAAGGTCGTCCGGAGTACTTGGTGAGAAGACAAGTGGACGTCCAGTATTTTGTCAGATCTGAGATGAGCAAAAAATCGGATGACCGCAGGATGAGCGGACGACCGATAAGGTGTCAGAGGTCATCCGAAGGTTAAAGAGATAAAGTAGCGGTTGACCAGGGTATCTGACAGGAGAAGAATGGACGTCCAAGGAATATGACGAGTTGTTAGTGGACGTCCGAAGAATGTCAGAGGAAGAAAATGACATCCGAAGATTTCAGTGGAAATGAGCGGGCGTCCGAAGCTTGTCAGAGGAAGTTTTGGCGGACGTCTGAAGATCTCATTGGGAAGTGAGCGGACGGACAAAGCACTGAAGGATCTTGACGAAGGCCTTCAACTCCAGAAGTGGACGTCCGAGTGATTGAGGTGCAATCAGCGGGCGACCAGAGAAGTTGAAGGAGATGGTGCAGTGTTAAGTCGGGTGACCGCCCGGACCAGGTTCGAGAAGGGGTCCCAAGCAGAAGAGGAGAAAGGGTCATTCCCCCTATTGAAAGTGAAAAAGAGCAGCAGATGACCGAAGGATCTTGACAGGTATCTTCAACTCCAGAAGTGGACGTCCGAGAAGACGAAGCGCAATAGCAGGAGGTCAAGATCGATCAACTGAAGATGAAGCGTGGACGACCGAAGGAGCTTGACCGCATTCTTCAACTGGAGAGTGGACGTCCAGGGAAGCTGAAGTGCAATAGCAGGCGACCAAAGATCACTTGAAGAAGAGAACTCAAGTCAAGATCGGGCGACCAAAGGATTGGCGGACAACCGAAGGATCTTGACTGAGGGACTAAGGCTTCAACACTTGAACTGCGGACGTCTGAGGGTGAGCGGTGGGCGACCGAAGCACCAAACAACAGTTCAAGTGGAGACTTCACCATAGCAGCGGTCGATTGAGGCAGGAGCAGTGGGCGACTGAGGGGTAGGTGAAGGGTACTGTACTTGCATTAACGACTAGTTTTCTGTGTGAGAGAATTAGGTCGTTAGTGCAGAGTATATATTGTAATCCCAAGAGTCTTGGGAA
>LTAE01004088.1:0-30580 GCA_001647135.1 Pontederia paniculata | reverse complement strand
TGAGTGTCAAAACTCACGAGAGGTTCATCTCCCCTACAAATTCAATTTTGTAGGCAAATATGTTCATATAGATGGTGATGGCGATAGCATGATGGTCTTCGTGATGGATGACTTGCACATGGCATAGGTCCTGGTCATAGATTGAGGATTGGCTTCCGCATTGATATGTACTTAGTGTTGACCAGTGGATTGGTCAAATGAAAGTCACTGATGTATGACGGTAGCGTCTCCAAAGTCAAGATTTTTGCCAGGTGACAAGGTCTGATTTTGGGGGCGTTACAATTTATCTCCAAATTTTATTTGCTAGTTAGTTTTGAAATACTTCATTTTTTGGTCTAGTAGAGTAAATATAAGAAATGTAGATTAAATTCAAGAATTTTATTAAAGGGCCTATATAATTTAATCAAGATATGTTCCATGTGAAGCTAGAACATTATGAACAACATCACTACTTGTATCATCGACACCTATTCAAATTCTTAATTTCCAACAAAATTGCATTCACAAGAGAGATAACCTCCCAAAACTATGATGTCCAGTATGAAAAGATCATATGGAGTTCATAATATTCAAGAAGTAACATTTAACCTAGAATGCCTTCTCATCTTTAATGTAAATAATAAAGGAGATAAGTAAAATATATAATCAATGATAACATTAATATTTGTTTTTCTTTAGAGTTCCCCTTTTTAATATGCTTTACATTTTTCATTTCAACAAATAAATTGCTTCATCATATCATGATCTCCTTTATCTTATGTTCTTAATATGTTCAAGTCAATTTATTTTTTTAACTTAGGATTCTTTTCTCATCTTTTCTTTTTATCATGTCATGAGTTGTCAACTATCACAATCAATGGTGAGCCTTACTAATGCATAGAAATTTTGGTTAATCCCGATGTCAGTATGGCTAGTTAGGTCATAAGGCCGCTTGATCTAGAATAAAACCAACAGTCCATAAGAAATTCAATTGTTCTTGAAGAAGCTCAAGTATCCCATGTATGAGGTTCATTAATAGTGGGGATAATTCCCTCAATTTGCTAGGGGATCATCCTTTCATGCAAAATCATAGTTATTAAAAAGTTTTAATCCTATTTATAGTTGAGCTAAGTTATCGTTTAAAGACGACGAAACCTGCACCATACATTAACTAAATAAATAAAGTCAAACATTACATACAATAATGTAATCAAATAATAAAGTTTGCCATTATCTGAGGGGACATGTCCTACGTCATGAGGCAACACGGTTTGTGTCGCATTCCTTTGTGAGAATATCTCCAATCGAATGAGGACTGATTGGAGGCCAACACGATCAATTTTACATTATGGATTAAGGGTTTTAATTGGTGTAATGTGGACGATTGACATAATGCGGACCAGGTTAAGTGTAACATGGTCTATGTTGTACCAAGTTAATCCCAGTTCGATTCGGCCACCAAAAAATGACATTCATCAAAAGGTAACACAATTCTTTTCATATTAGTTTTTACTTTGTTATTTTTGGTTGTGGGACACGCCCTGCGTGAGAAATTGCTATGTTTTGTTTCTTGTCTTCTTTCATATGATCTTTGTGGTCCATGTGGTAGAGGACACTATATGTTTTTTTATTGTTAATACTATGTGAGAATTCATTCTCTATTTGAAACCCAATAAGAGATAAAAAAATATTTAATTATCCATAATGAATAAAATTCAAAGATAGAATTTTTTTAACATAAACCCCTTACGTTCATTATCTTATTTACAATTAATAATCAATTTAAAACTAGATAATTGATCCCCCTTATGGTCTGAAACTCTAAATTGCTTACCTTGCATGTGATCAAATTATCTCCTTTTTGTTCTTTTCTCTAGATTGCCCTCCTCGTTCTTCCCTCACAATAAACCTTCTATGTCTTCCTTTGTTTCTTGCTGGTTTTCGTCAAACCCTCCTGTTTTGAGCATGAAGACCAATATAGAGGAGAAATCTCAAGAATGTGACCTGCATCAGAAATTGATATTGTCTATTTCTTATCTTCTTCATACGTTCTCCATAGACCATGTAGTGGATGACATTATATGTTTTTTGGATGTTAATACTATGTGTGAATTCATTATCTTTATTTCTAAGGCCAATGAGATAAAAATATATCGAATTGTCCATAGCGAATAAAAAATTAAAGATAGAGGAAGTTCTAACGTAAAACCCTTAAGTTCATTATTTTGTTTGCAGTTATTAATCAATTTATAACTAAATATTTGATCCTCCTTATGGTCTAAAATACTAAATTATATACCTTGCACGTGATCAAATTATCTCATATTCGTTCTTTACCCTAGATTGTCCTCCTCGTTCTTCCCTCGCCATAAACTTTCTGTCTTCCTTTGTTTCTTGTTGGTTTTCGTCAATCCCTCTTGATAAAATTCTGAGCATGAAGACCAAAGAAAAAAAATGCTAAGAAGAGGGGACAAACAAATCTTACCTCTAAATCAAGTAAGAGAGAACTAATGGGGTTGAAGTGGAGCAGTAAGGACCTCCTCCTTGTTTAAGAAGGTCTCGAGTTCGAGTCCTCTCTACAAGAAAAATCTCATTATGAGCCTCACCTACCATAGCCAGGTGTTCGACCCGAGATGATACAAATTAGTCAGGACTAATAGTCCTAGATAGTGTGGGAGCAACCCAAAAAAACGAAGGAGAGAGATAGAGAGAGTAATGGTTTTTGGAAAAAATATATTTCTTGGTTTAGTGTTTATATATAAAAGAGAAATATTAAAAGTTAAATTGGTATTAGATTAGAATTCATCAAGGATGAATTTGTATATGATTGACGCTATTGAAAGATGATTTTGTATGTGATTAGGACTTCTCAAGAATGATAAGAATAATAATTTGATTATGACTCAAAGACTTATTCTTTTTCTAATCATTATCATATTTATTTTATATCTTATTTTAACTTATCATACAATTTATTATTTTTTATTTAAATATCTTGGGTGTTATAGTCCTAGTATTGAATTTAGGAAGCCTTGATTAAACTAAGGTCTTAGTACTGAATTTACAAAGCTCTAAATAAAAGGTCTAGAGATTGAATTTCTGAATTACCAGAGATGAATCCTTTAATATTTAGTTCATACCCTTCTTAACACTAAATTAACACCCAAAAAAATTATTATTGACACTACCAAGCTACCATAACCATGCTCACAGAAATTATAAGAACCTAACAGAGCATGTCATATATTATGACGAATTCAAAATTGTGTATAGTGTAATATATTTTTTTCTCAATGGTACATATCACTATGTTGTTAGTTTCTTCTTAATTAACCATTGTCTGTTACCAAATTTTAATTGTTGCAATCACAATCATCTCTTTTTTGTATGGAAGTTCAATTAGATTATTTTAGTCATCACAGTCTCGAATTCAAATGTCGAAATTAACATTTGTAAAAATAATATATCATCCTAGAATCGTGCAACTAGCGGGAAACCATTACTTGCTATATATGTTTGAAGATTTCAGCGGGCGATTAAATGTTCTCATCAAAAGCCCTTGGAACTATAAAGGTTGTCTTCTTAATCTCTCTGAAGCTAAATCTTTTTTCATCCTTTTGATGAGCATATCTTCACCTCACCGGTATGGATCCAACTTTGTGGACTATCGTTCGGACTAGGTAAATTTGAAACTATCATGCATATAGCATTCATTTGTGGTACTCCAATTAAGCTTGACAAGTACACCACAAGAGGAGACAAGTTTCAGGGTATGTGTTGAATTAGATTTGGCTGCTCTAGTGAATCAAGGAACATGGATCCGACTACCTGATAGGTCTAAATATTTCCAGCGAGTCACATACGAAAGTTTCCCTCGCTTTTGGTTTCAATAGTGAAAAGTTAGGACATCATCTAGATCTCTATCTAGAACACCAAAGTTTTGAATGTACACTTTCAGCCAGTAAGGAGGGGCTCTTATTGTATCGCACATGGTTGCATTTGTTTCCCCCACATCGCCCGATTTCGATGATGACCACCTCAAGGGTTGGCCCTGTTGGGACCTGCGTGGGGTGGGCTGCCACAATGAGTCAGGTCAATCCAACACAGGTTTGGCTTTCTAAATCGTCATTGGGAAATAGGTTTGACGCCCTATCGGTGGAAGATCCTATCTGTTGAGATTGATCCAAGCCATCTAGCTCCAAATATTATTAGCAACTTATCTCTAATGACTAACACATTCGTAAAGGGAACGTTGGAGGGACATGTGACTCCTCATGTGACGCTCTCCATTGTCAATAGTGGCCTCACCGATCCCGGGGAATCTCATGTCATGGAGGAGCACAAGGTAGCTATGATCCTCCCACATGGCTCTTCTCACATGATGGCTCCGAATCAAATGGCAAAAAAATTTGGTGAAACACATCATGTTGTCTCTCCTCTTTTAAACCCTGGACCTTTTCCTCCTCTTTCTTCTTCTCGTAGGTCATTTAGGGAATCTACAGAGCAAGAAAAATGATCCCCCAAAAGCCAAGAACACAAGCAATTGGTGGCTTAGATAGTAGATCATTTCATATCTCCCGAAAGATTACTAGTTCAAAGTACTTAGATGATGAAGAGGTAGATGTTGATCTACTTTCAGCCTTACTCCGAGCCAAAAGAAAATCGTTAAAGATTGATCATTTCTGTCCACCACCACCCAGCTTGAAGCCCAAAAACCAAAGCAGGAAAAGGTGAGGTAAAACTCATGAATAAAATATAATTCTAAATAAACTATGTTCTCCTATGTAGATATGTGTGGCTACGGTGGACGCGAAATTCTCTAACAACAACAAGTGTAATGATTAAAACACTAGTCTAGAACTATAGAGGAGCCTTAAAAGGTAAGGGGTGCACGACAAGTTATACAATCTTATTCGATTGCACCTTAAGTATCTTGTTATAATACTTGAAACACATGCAAATAGTGATAACTCACATAAGATAATTAGACGTTCGGGTAGAAATTGGACGAGTTGCTTTTAGGAAGGAACTGGCGCACCTGAATGTATTATGATTGCTTGGCTTGTGGATGTGGCTCAGATATCGCCGATTACTATCTCTTCTCAATTTCCATATGGTGATTACATTAAACAAGTTCTCCTTTCTCTTATATATTGTGTATGATAGTAATATTCCCAATATAGAAACTCCTTGTGGCAATCTCTTGCAACCTTTAACTTAGATGGCATTCCGTAGATAGTAATTGGAGACATGAACTATATTGTTTTTCTGGAAGATAAGAAAGTTGGGACACCTTTAAATTGACCATGTCCATTATAATGTTTTGGGTCTTTATTACTTCATTCAACTTCTTTCACTATCTGGATCTCAATATATTTGGTTTGACAATAAACACCATATATCCAGTCATAATATTATCCAAATTAGATAAGGTACTAGTTTATTATCAGTTGATAACTAAATACCAAAACCTAAGTCTTTAATCTTTAATAGGAGGTACTTCTGACCACGTCCCAACTCTACTTTCTACTAACAATAATATTTGTAAATATCGTCATTTAAATATGAACATTTTTAGTTTGAATAACAAGAATTTAGAGAAATTGTCCAACAAATATGGAGCTCTAGAGGATCAAATTGCTCTTTCTTGAACTGCTTGAATAATGTTAGGGACCAAACCATACTATGGAATAAGAAAGGATTAGGAAGATTAGAAAATGTCTCTCCTCTTGAACTTAATGATGAAAGACAAGGGTTATCTGAAATGAAATCAAAGAATCTTAGAAGCCTATATAATCAATATTCTACTTACTTAAGACAAATTAACTTAAAATGATGGTATAAATCTGGAGTTAATTGGTTGAAAGATGGGGGTATAAAAACACTACATCTTTTCACTTGAGCACCATCCTTAGACAAGGAAGAAATTGTGTAACTAAAATCGAAGACTGTGCAAGTAATGTCTTAACCTATGAAAATGCTATTCAAGCTTTATTTGTTAATCACTACACCACACTATGGACCCTTAATACTTAAAACCCAATTCCATTGTCAACATGGCATTTCCTCCCTTCTCTAAATGCTTCATGGATTAATAGTCTAATCTTTCCTATCACTATCATAGAAATTAAGGACAGTTTTTGGCATATGACATCAGGGAAGGCTCTAGGTTTGGATGCGTTTATTTGTGAATTCTTTAGAAATTATTGTGATATAATTGGACTTGTTGTCGCTAATGGTATAATGAATTTCTTTCAGGATAGGCAGTTACTTCATGGATCTTCAGATACTTTTGATACCTTTATTCCCAAAAATAGAATCCAAAATTTATGTTAGATAATAGACATATATCATTATGTAATGACATTTATAGTGTCATTGCTAAGATCCTAACCAACAAATTAAAGCATGTTTTATCTCAATTAATTGACAAATCTCAATATTCTTTTGTTACTTACATATCTATACAAAATAATCTTTTTTTAGCTCAAGAAATTGCACACTCTATGACTTTAGAGAGATAGAAAATTTTAATTCTCAAAGCTGATATGGAGAAGGTTTTGATAGAGTCTCTTGGGATGCCATAATTACTGCATTGACTATAATGAAATGTCCATCTCAATTTATTACCTAGATTATGATATGTATTGAATCCCCCATATTCACTTGTTTAATAAATGGAACTCCATCTCCTTATTTCAAAAGTTACAAAGGTGTTAGCCAGGAGAATCCTCTTTCTTCCTATCTTCTTATTCTTGTCACTCAAGTATTCTTGTCCCTTCTAAATCATGAGATACTACTTGATAATTACAATCTTTCAAATCAAGAAACTTCTCTATTAGTCACCTATTATATGTTGACGTTTATTAGTATGTATTGTTGCCACCTCCTCCAACTGTAAAAGATTAAAAGAAATTTTTAGAAAGTATCATTTCTTAACAAACCAACAAATCAATTTAAGTAAATCTATTGTATACCTTCCCCCAAAATTTAATACTAGAAGGAAGTCTATCATAAAGCACATTCTAAATATAGGCATCGGTAGAGCTAGACAAGTTATTCAGGGGGTGCACATTTTTAACTAATATCACCATGAAAAAATTTAAAATAGTATGAAAAATAATATAAAAAATATTCCAAATAATTATGATATTAATTCTAATAATTTTGTATTCTATTTTTTCGCCATGAACTATATTTTCTGATTGGGATGATCTTTTTTTGAAATATTTTTCTATTCTCATACTTAATTATAAAAAAAATATTAACATTAAACTTAATTTGAGCAAATTATAAAATAATTAAGAAAAAATCTACAAAGAGTAAGTAATTAAACATATCTAATTTGATCTAAGAAAAATAATATGACAATAAAATTCTAGATAAAATTTTAATATATTATTTTTGAAAATCAAAGACATATAAAATCAATCAGGATTAACATGCAAAAAATTGATTTTAAAATAAAAAATAAGATAATGAAAAATAATTATGGAGAAAAAAATCTTACCTTGCTTCTTGAATACAAATTGAACTAATTATACAAGTGAAGTTAATAAAATGATTACATTTCTATATTGATTCTATTTGAATTATAACACTAATTTAATTTGTTAACAAATATAATTTGTTATGAACTGGTGAGAAATTAAATGTGGGCTTTAAGATGGGCTTATGGACTGGTGGCATAGAAAAAAAAAATCAAAAATTGCAAATTGGAGATTCAAACAAAGAACCAACTCTTCACCGTGCCCATTGCTAACCAAATGTGCAGCCTTTTACATGTGAACAACAGTGTTACTAAATTAATTTTATATGTTCAGGGGGTGCGAGTGCACCCCCTTGAACCCCCTTCCCTTCACCTTTGTCGGTACCTCACCTTTTAAATACTCACCTTTTAAATACGTAGGCTCACCAATTTTCGATAAATATTTTGCTAAAAATATCTTAAATCATATAACTGACAAAGTTGATGGTAAATTTGCCGGATGAAATATGAGGAGTGTAACCCAAGTAGGGAAACAACTTTGATTAAAATAACACTTAACTTTCACTCCCAAATTACTCTTTGAGTTTAGTGTACATATCATCGACTTTGCTGAATCCTTGGAAAATTATCAAGGACCTTCCTTTGCTCCTCTTCTAGTGACAAACATGGAATGCACCTTATTGGATGGGATATGGTTCGATTAACTCGGTAGGGGGTGGTTTGGGAATTAGGAACATGCATCATGTTAAAATAGCACTTCTAGCTAAGAGGGTAATGGCCATCTTGAACCAAGGTCATAGATCCTCTTGTTGCTATTATAACAAACAAGTATGGTATATGTCATCCCTAAGCCATGCCTAATACCCATGGGCTATGCTAAATTTGCTTGGTGTTGGCGACTCCTTCAGGTGTTGGATAAACTTAAATTTGGTTTACGGAAGAAAATTGGAAATGGTTTTAATACTCATACTTATATAAACCCATGGATTTCTAATATATCTATAAGATTTCGGCTTACCTATGTAAATGTTTTCTAAGTCTCTGTCATGAGGGTATCTAATTTTGTTACTCATTCTAACTAGAATGTTACTCTTCTCACATAGTCTTTTACTCCTTGTTTAGTTGAAAAGATACTTTCTATAAAATTACATGTTTTCCTCTATGATGTCTCATGGATTGTGAACAAGATATTATTGGTATACCTACTGAAAAATTTATTAGAACTTCATTAGTTGGCCTCTAGTACCATATTAGACTACTGGATGGCTTGAATGGAAAATAATTTAGTGCATCAAGATCCATTCGAGAATTCAAGCTTTTCTATGTAAATTATCTCATAATCGGCTTCTTACTAAAGACATGCTATGAGCTAGATGCATTGTTGGCACTAATTCTTTCTGCTCTCTATGTGTTGGAAACAAATTCACATCTATTTTTTTGGATGTACATCTTCTACTTAGATCTAGAATCTTTTCTAGAATAGCATTGGTTTTCAATTGTTATTCAATAACACATGGGTAGAGGTAGATTGGATCTTTGAAGGGAACAATCTTGAGTCCAACTCTCATGTTGAATTCTTAACTATATTTGCCTTATTACTTTGGGGTGCCCCAACACAAGGGCATTTGGTGAGGAGCTAGGGTTCGGTGGTTGACAAGCCACTAAAAGGAGGTGAATGGAGTGCTTTCGTCAAATGATGCATGGATATGGAGAATGTGTAATGAGCAAGCTATCATGAGTTGCATCCAATCCATACTTCTAAGGAGCCTTCATGGCAAACCAACTTTTGGTTCGTTGGGAGCCCTCATCTCAAGTCTGCTTAAATTGAACTCGGATGGTTCCTTTATGAGCCCAAGTGAGGTGGGGAGAGCATATTATATAGTAAGGATTAATACCTCTTTTGTGTGCAAGAGCGTTTCCAAAAAAAATTAATTCAATTTTGGAGGCAAAGGCTTAGGGCATGCGACAAGGACTTTTCTGTTGTCGTGAGATACAAACGCGAAACCTTCTCATTGAATATGACTCTTCTTTTGCACTAGTATAATTAATAGGACAACTACATGTCCTTGGCGTTTGAGATGCATTTTTTAAGGTATCTTGATGTCAATTTCTGAGCTTAAAAATTATAGATCTAATCATATAAATCGTAGTGCCAATATAGCGGCAAACTATCTTGTTAATCATTTGACAACTCCTTTCGGGAGAAAAACCCTCTTTCGAATGTCCTCAGTATTTTATACATTAAGCTTAATTGATAATTAATACATTTTCTTTAAAAAAATTATGTGACTTAGGATCCGTTTGGTTTGGAAATAAGACCTGGATTAAGGTCTTATTCCCAACTTTTGAACCAAACCCCCTATTTTTGTAACCGTGGGCTCCACTGCATTTATTGAAGGAAGAATAAAAAACTAGAGAGAAAATTATTTCAATCTCTCCAATGGACTAGCCTTATTCTCAGTGGATTAAGGAAATGATATTAAATCTTGAATTAAAAAAAATAATCCATGAACAGTACATTCACAACCAAACAACACCGTTAACTGTTTTTGAATTGAATTAGATAATTAAGAATCCGAATAAAACAACATAACTCTAAAATATAGCAACCTGCTATAAATGAACATCATCTAAACCTCGTTTGATTTCCCGTAAACTTCTATGTCAAAATCATGATAAATTCTATACAAATCTATATGTGTGACAACTAAGAAAAAAAAAGAGTATACAATGGATCAGCAGCTAGCAAATTAATTGTTATGACTTAGCCATGAGAGCAGCATCGAGCACGGCCCTAAAATGCCCGGCGTCGCACGGTATGCGAAGGATGCCGCGCTGCTGGTAGCCGAACTCCTCCTCGGCCATGTTGAGCAGGTCGACGAAGCGCGGATTCTTGAAGAGCTTGGTGTGCACCAGAAACCTCTCCATCTCCTCTTCTCTTCCCTTCCCTTCATGTTCATGAATTGATTATGATATTCTTTGCTGATAATTACATTAAAAGGATAATTCATGCGGGAATCATTTTGCAAAGTAACTTGTTTAAAATTTGATCAAAGATCGTTTCTAATTAAAATATCATTAATTTGTAAGAAAAAAAAGCTAGAAGAAAAATTATCGAATGCTTTCAGACATTTTTAACTTGGAAAGAAACAGATAATTAATCAACCACTAAAATGATGAGCCCGTCGGTGATGGTGTTTTGAAAATGTGGGGATAAATACTGTTAATTCTGGTGTTCGTCATCAATCCACTAGTTTTCGTCGCCACTGACTACTATTTCTGCAGTCTTAGAGTGCAAGATTCCACTTGCATGATTCACTTGACTTGGTAATTGAGATCATAATTAATTTTGTGCTAACTAATATAAATTATTTTTCAGCTCAAATGGATTTCAAGTCGTTTTGTTTTTTTTAATTAATAAATAAATTTCATGAGCTCTCTTTTTAATTCATTTTCCTATAAACTAAGATAATGCTCTTGGTAGAACACACATGCCTGCGCATTCGATAAAAAAGAATATAGGAGGCGTTTGGTATGAGGTAATGCAGATAGATTATCGGTTATTTAATTTAAAATTCTCAGAGCCCACTATATTACCACGTTTGGCTGCAACAGATTACCAGTGATTTTTACTTCTCTGGTAATCTAAATTACCACCTTACTGGTAATGAAGATAGCACCAATGGGAGGTGTCTTTCCAGATTACCAGCAAGATGACATGCATTTTGACAAAATTATCCCTTCAACTGAACTTTAAAAATATTTATATTTTATTACAAAATAATAGTGTTAAACATTATCATCTAATTTTTTTAATTATNGATGACATGCATTTTGACAAAATTATCCCTTCAACTGAACTTTAAAAATATTTATATTTTATTACAAAATAATAGTGTTAAACATTATCATCTAATTTTTTTAATTATTTTACGAATGATTGATAATATAGACTCATATTTTGACCTAACTCATTTTTTTATTTTTTGTTTATATTTATTTTAATCCAACAATTTTGAAGGATATTTTAGTAATTTTTTATTTCATAATTTAAATTATAATTTATGTTTTTGCTACTTACCAAACACTATATATAATATTACCGGTAATTTATAAAGTGGTAATCTATTTTAATGGTGATGTAAATTACCGGTTAACAAAAACTGGGAATGCGCCAAACGACCCCATAGCTATTAGCTATTTTCAATGTTACAAATAAATAATATCCTGAATTAAAAACAATTAATGTAACAACCTTTAAAAAAAATTAAAAAAAGAAAGGCTATGTAGAAGTCGTAACCCCCTCCTCAAATGTCTCTTTCTCTCTCATTCCTCTATCTATGTATATCTCTCTCCTATCTCACCAAGCTGCCGAAGAGAAATAAAAAAAAATGAAGAGAGGGCACTTCTTTGAATCATCATTGTATCGCAGTATCATGGAACACCTAAAATGTAACAGCTCAGATTTTGTAAATAAACAAAAATAAAATAAAAGAAAGATATGATGAGATAAGAAAGATTTAATTGGTTAGGATTAGGAAGAGAGTTTAAATTGAAGTTAAATTATTATATTTTCTTATCAATTAAATATTCTTAATCTTATATTAATTATTTTTTTAGAAATCCTAATCATATGAAATATTTATCTTAAGAAATTATAATTAGATACAAAGTTATTCTCGAGAGTCTTAATTGAATTCAAACTCCATCTAGGAATGAATTCTCTCTTCTATAAATAGGACCCACCTCTCATCTCATCCCATAATTCTTCTCTCAAACCAAAGGCATCTGAAGTTCTCCCTCTCTCTCGGCGACGCAAGGACATGGAGGACCCACACGGATCGTGTGCACAAGGGACGCGGGCCGTGTTGTACGGAAAAATGAAGAAAGCATATCACGTTGATGAAGGGGCACAGATCGCACAACGAAGCACCGTGAAGACCTAAGAAAATGGACCGTGTTCGAGTAGGACACGGGTCGGGTCGCACATGCTAGCTTGATAAAGAAGAAGTGGGATTGATCAATGGAAAAAAAAAGGTATGTAACTAGGAGGATCAACCTTAGGATTTTGCATATATGTATGATTAAGTAAAATAATGATTAAAAGAAAATAATAATTTAATGAACAACATGCACCCGCAGACGAACCGTGTTCCCCATGACACGGTTTGCGTGCCGACATGATGCGTGCCGACATGAAACATGCCAAGGGCGGCCGCATCACCTTGTCACGAGTCGTCCCGATCGCGTCGGTTGCCTTGAACAAAATGATCCGCATGACACGAGCTGTGTTATGTGAACCCTAATGAAGCCATGAAACGATCGCATCTCTCTCCGACGCGTATGGAGCCTTTTGCCCGAATAAAATATGAACTTTGAAGAAAATGACGGACAAAATGGTCCTGTTATCCTAACACGGTCCGTGTTGCCGGATTGAAATGACATCATTGTAACGTGTGTTCTAAACATGCTTAACCTGGGAACAAAATTGGTCGTGTCACATCTGACGCGGGTCATGTCCGGGATGATTGATGTTATGTCTTGATTGACTTATTGAATTTGACTGAGTTAGGGGTAGTGTACTCACATGTGAACTTAGAATAATAGGTAAACAAGAGTAAAATATGTTAAAGATTGTGTTTAAATTTATAACATGAAGAGGAAGGCCTCGGCGAACTCAGGGATTTATCCCTCTCTTACTGTTATTGTTAAATGGTTCCTTAAGAAACAACAATCAATTCTTCATGAAATATTGTTGACTTCTTTTGGATCAACTGTTATTAAGTCCTTTGAGACTACTATTATTGAAGATTGACTAATGGGTCTAGGGTTGACCCATGGCCTACTAGCCAATATGATGACAGATCGCTGGAATCTTTATGTACTGTTAATTGCTCATTATTGATTAAAATAAAAGATGCTTCACAAGATGAATGAAAAGAAACATAATGAACTAAGCCTGAACATATTGATGTCATGTACACAATGAGTTGGTGTAATTGATGTTCTTGTCATTGTTACTGAAAATAAAGACTGAAATGAAAATGAAAGAGATTGATACTGATGGACTGATGTCACCGAAAGAAAGAGATAAAGCAAAGTAAAGGAAAAATGTAAAGAAATTGAAAGTAAAGTTAATGTTTTATAATGATGATATTATGATAGAACATGTTTCTTTACTTATATCTTCATATATATTTTACTCTATTGAATTATTATCCTATACATATTGGGTTTCATAGCTCATGGGAGGATTGTCTTTCTTGTATTTTGATCCAGCAGGCAAATAGGTATAAATAGATGATGAATGCACAACGGTAGCTTGATGGTATTCATGATAGATGACTTGCACATAGCATAGGTCCTGATTATAGGTCAAGTATTGGATTCTACAATGATATGTACATAGCATTGACCAGTTGATTGGTCAAAGAAAGGTGAAAGATGTATGATGGTAGCGTCTCCGGTCCGTATTATGCTAGGTGGCAGGGTGTGAATTTGGGTGCGTTACAGATGGTATTAGAGTCTAACGGGAGGCACTTCTTAGCTATCTTCAAATAGATAAAGTCCATGTTCATGTAGGATCACTTGGCACCAAGAGGGGGGGGGGGGGAATTGGTGTAAAATGTTTTTCGCAATAATTAAAGCAAAGTAGATTATCGCTAGGCAAATTTATGAAAAAAGCGCGAGAAAGAAAATGCAAACACTAGAAGAGGATTTGTTGACGAAGTTTGGCCCAACTCCTTGGCCTACGTCCCCGCTCCGACTTCTCACGTCTTGAGAACTTCGGAGTTCCACTATCAACTCTTCTTTCCGAATAGGGAGAAGAACCCTTTTACAACACTAGTATTTTCTCCGCTCTAGAGGTAAGGCCATACCTCTCTTCACAATGAGCTTTCTCTCAAGATTACAAAGAAGGCTTCTCTCTCAATCTCTCTTACAATATGAACTCACTTTGAGAATAAGAGAAGGAGAGAAGAGAATTTGCAAGTTTTTGCTCTAGAGTGCTCTTTGAATGTTCTTTAATGTATGCAAGGTTAAATTCACTTTTTAACTTCTGTAGAAATCTCTCAAGATGACTTATATAGCTTTTGGACTTCAATATGGCCGTTGAACTTCTTTTTCCACTTGATTTGACTATTAAAATATAGTTGTTAGACTCATCAAACGAGGGTCGGTCAAACCTAACGTCAGGCAGGTCGGTCGACCGACTCATCAGCAAAAAACTAGTCGTTGTGCTCGTCAGCTGATAGTTAGTCTGACCTGGTTCGACCGACTTCCTGATGACATCGACCGACTTTAGCTATTGGAGTGCACCTGGTTCGACCGGCTTCCCAAGTGGTCGACCGACTTCAAGCACTTCTTCGACCGACCTTCTTGGGTTCAACCGACTTTATGAATGCATCAACCGACCTTCGATTCTAGAGTGTATTTGGTTCCACCGACTTCCCATTTGACTTCAACTGACTTGTTTCAGGTTCAACCGACTTGTTGAAGAACTTCATCCGACTTATGATATTTAGTTAGAAGACTCATTCGGAAGATCCTTTTCATATTGTTGAACGTATCACTTGTCTTTCTCATGACTCAAATAATATATTAGTAATTTCCATTAGTTTGTTATCATCAAAATTATGGGTTTATCATTTGAGTCCAACAATGCAAACATCACGAAGAGTTACCGCGTCGTCAAGAAGGATTAAGGTTAAGTCCTAAGGAGGTTATTTAGGGATAGTACTAATGAATAATGGCTTGAGGATGAAATGCTTATAGGTGATCTTTTATAAGAGTAGATAAAAAGAGATATTAATCTTATAATTTTGGATGGTTAAATGACGAAATGAGACTTGGACTATATGATTTCTGATGTTAAATTTGAGGATATGAATTTTATAAAATTTAGATGAATATTCTTTTTGAGGTTATGATAATGATCGTCATTGAAAGATTGACTTATGATCAATAAATTAAATAATGTGATAATGATTAAGATATACGATTAAAGGACATTGACAACATTAGAGATTATTGGATTGTCTTGATATTGATGGATCATATTGGAAGATAGGAAACAAATATGAAAATTTGATAAATTTAGATGACATGCCCAAATTCGAGGATGAATTTATTTTTAAGGAGGTTATTATGTAACACCTCAGATTTTTTAAATAAATAAAAATAAAATAAAGGGAAGATATAATGAGATAAGGAAAGATTTAGTTGGTTAGGATTAGGAAGAGAGCTTGAATTGAAGTCAAATTGTTATATTTTCTTATCAATTAAATATTCCAAATCTTTTGTTAACTATTTTTTTAGGAACCCTAATCATATGGAATATTTATCTTAAGGAATTGTAATCAACAAAGTTATTCTTGAGAGTCCTAATTGAATTCAAACTCCATCTAGAGATGAATTCTCTCCCCTATAAATAGGAGCCAACACCTCCTCTCAACCCATAATTCTTCCCTCTCAAACCAAAGGCATCTGAAGTTCTCCCTCCCTCTCTCGGCGATGCAAGGACATGGAGGACAAACACAGACAGTGTCCACACGGGTCGTGTTGTACGAGAAAAAGAAGAAAGCAGACCACGTTGATGAAGGGACACAAACCACACGACGGAGCACCGTGAAGACCTAAGAAAATGGACCGTGTTTGAGTAGGACACGGGTTGGGTCGCGCATGCTTGATAAAAAATAAGCGGTATCAATCGATGAAAAAATAAGGTATGTAACTAGGAGGATCAACCTTATGATTTTGCATATATGTATGATTAAGCAAAAGAATGATTAAAAGAAAATAATGATTTAATGAACAACATGCACCCGCACACGGAACGTGTTCCCCATGACACGGTTCGTGTGCCGGCATGAAACACGTCAACGGCGGCCGTGTCACCTTGACACGAGCCATCCCGACCGCGTTGGTTGCCTTGAACGAAACGGTCCACGTGACACGGGTTGTGTTCTGTGAACCCTAATGAAGCCATGAAACGATCGCGTCCCTCTCCGATGCGTATGGAGCCTTTTGCCCGAATAAAATATGAACTCTAAAGAAAATGATGGGCAAAACAGTCCGTGTTACTCTAACACGGTCCGCATTGCCGGAGTAAAAAGACGTGATTATAACGTCTGTTCTGAACACACTTAATCTGAGAACAACACGGGCTGTGTCACACCTGACATGGGTCATGTCCAGGATGATTGATGTTATGCCTTGATTGACTGATTGAATATGACTGAGGTAAGGGTAGTTTACTCACACGTGAACTTAGAATAATAGGTAAACAAGAGTAAAAGATGTTAATGATTGTATTTGAATTTGTAACATGAAGAGGAAGGCCCCCACGGACTGAGGGATTTATCCCTCTGTTACTGTTATTGTTAAATGATTCTATAAGAAACAACAATCAATTCTTCGTGAAGTATTGTTGACTTCAGGATCAACTGTTACTGAGTCCTTTGAGACTACTATTATTAAAGACTAACGGATGGGTTTAGGATTTACCCCATGGCCTAGCTAGCCATTATGACGACAGATCGCTGAATCTTCATGTACTGTTAATTGCTAATTATTGGTTGAAATAAAATATGCTACACAAGATGAATGAAAAGAAAGATAATGAACTAAGCTTGAACATATTGATGTCTTGTAACCATAAGTTGGTGTAATTGATGTTTTTGTCACTTTTACTGAAAAGAAAGACTGAAATAAACGATGAAAGAGATTGATACTAATGGACTGATGTCATCGAAAGAAAGAGGTAAAGCAAAGTAAAGGAAAAATGTTAAGAAATTGAAAGTATAGTTAATATTTTATAATGATGATATTATGATTGAACATGTTCCTTTACGTATATCTTCATATATGTTTTACCCTATTGAATTATTATTCTATAAATACTGAGTTTCATAGCTCATGGGAGGATTGTCTTCCCTGCATTTGGATCCTGGAGGCAAATAGGTATAAATATATAATGATTGCGCAGCGGTAGCTTGATGGTATTCTTGATGGATGACTTTTCACATGGCATAGGTCCTGGCTATAGGTCAATGACATGTACGTAGCATTGACCAATGGATTGATCAAAGAAAGGTCAAAGATGTATGATGCTAGCGTCTCCAGGTCCTTATTCTGTCAAGTGGCGGGGTGAGGATTTGGGGGCATTACAACGAGTCCATGTGCAAACATCACGAAGAGTTACCACGCCATCAAAAAGGATATATGTTAAGTCTTAAGGATGTTATTTAAGGATAGTACTAATGAATAATGTCTTGAGGATGAAATGCTTATAGGTGATCTTTTATAAGAGTAGATAAAGAGAGATATTAATCTTATAATTTTGGATGATTAAATGATGAAAAGAGACTTGAACTATATGATTTTTATGTTAATTTTGAGGATATAAATTTTATAGAATTTAGATTAATATTCTTTTTGAGGTTATGATAACGATCGTCATTGAAAGATTGACTTATGATCAATAAATTAAATAATGTGATGATGATTAAGATATACGATCAGAGGACATTGACCCATTAGAGATTATTTGATCGTCTTAATATTGATGGATCATATTGGAAGATAGGAAACAAATATGAAAATTTGATGAATTTATATGACATGACCAAATTCGAGGACGAATTTATTTTTAAAGAGGTTATTATGTAACACCTCAGATTTTTTAAATAAATAAAAATAAAATAAAAGGAAGATATGATGAGACAAGGAAAGATTTAGTTAGTTAGGATTAGGAAGAGAGTTTGAACTGAAGTCAAATTGTTATATTTTCTTATCAAATAAATATTCATAATCTTATATTAACTATTTTTTTTTAGGAATCCTAATCATATGGAATATTTATCTTAAGGAATTGTAATCAGATACAAAGTTATTCTTGAGAGTCCTAATTGAATTCAATTTCCATCTAGGAATGAATTCTCTCCCCTATAAATAAGACCCAACCCCTCCTCTCATCCCATAATTCTTCCCTCTCAAACCAAAGGCATCTGAAGTTCTCCTTCTCTCTCTATCTCTCAGCGATGCAAGGACATGGAGGACCAAGACGGACCGTGTCCACAGGGGATGGGGCCGTGTTGCACGGGAAAAAGAAGAAAGAAGACCACATTGATGAAGGGACACAAACCGCACGATGGAGCACCATGAAGACCTAAGAAAATAGACCGTGTTTGATTAGGACACGGGTCAGGTCGCGCATGCTTAATAAAGAAGAAGCAGGATTGATCGATGGAAAAAAAGGTATGTAACTAGGAGGATCAACCTTAGGGTTTTGCATATATGTATAATTAAATAAAAGAATGATTAAAAGAAAATAATGATTTATTGAATAACTTGCACCTGCACACGGACCGTGTTCCCAATGACACAGTACATGTGTCGGCATGAAACACACCAAAGGCGGCACGTCACTTTGACATGAGCCGTCCCGACCGCGTCGGTTGCCTTGAACGAAACGGTCCGCGTGATACGGGTTGTGTTCTGTGAACCCTAATGAAGAGATGAAACGATCGCGTCCCTCTCCGACGCGTATGGAGCCTTTTGCCCGAATAAAATATGAATTCTGAAGAAAACGACGGACAAAATGGTCCGTGTTACCCTAACATAGTCCGCGTTGCTGGATTGAAAAGACGTGATTGTAACGTGTGTCCTGAACACGCTTAACCTAGGAACAACATGGGTCGTGTCACACTACACGCGGGCCGTGTCCGAGATGATTGATGTTATGCTTTGATTGATTGATTGAATTTGACTGAGGTAGGGGTAGTGTACTCATACGTGAACTTAATACTAGGTAAACAAGAGTAAAAGATATTAATGATTGTGTTTGAATTTGTAACATGAAGAGGAAGGCCCCGACGGACTCTGTTACTATTACTATTAAATGGTTCCTTAAGAGACAACAATCAATTTTTTGTGAAGTATTGTTGACTTCTTCTGGATCAACTGTTACTGAGTCCTTTGAGACTACTGTTATTGAAGACTGATTGATGGGTCTAGGGTTGACCCCATGGCATAGCTAGCCATGATGACGGTGGATTGTTGTAATCTTCATGTACTGTTAATTGCTCATTATGATGCTGCACAAGATGAATGAAAAGAAACATAATGAATTGGGTCTGAACATACTGATGTCCTATACACCATGAGTTGGTGTAGTTGATGTTCTTGCCACTGTTACTGAAAAGAAATACTGTAATGAAAGATGAAAGAGATTGATACTGATGAACTGATGTCACCGAAAGAAAGAGGTAAAGCAAAGTAAAGGAAAAATGTAAGAAAATTGAAAGTAAAGTTAATGTTTTATAATGATGATTGTATGATAGAACATGTTCCTTTACTTATATCTTCATATATGTTTTAATATATTGAATTATTATCCTATACATACTGGATTTCATAACTCATGGGAGGATTGTCTTTCCTGCATTTTGATCCTGTAAGCAAATATGTATAAATAGATGATGATTGCGCAGCGGTAGCTTGATGGTATTCATGATGGATGACTTGCACATGACATAGGTCTTAGTTATAAGTCAAGTATTAATTTCCGCAATGACATGTACATAGCATTGACCAGAGGATTGGTCAAAGAAAGGTCAAAGATGTATGATGGTAGCGTCTCCAGGTTCGTATTCTGCCAGGTGGCGGGGTGTGGATTTGGGGGCGTTACATATAAAATTATATATTATTTCGAAGCTCTTAACAAGATGAAACAATTGATACTAATTTTGGATACCTTTCATGCAACATATGAGAAGAATTGTTTTCGCTTCTTCAAAAAGGTAGGTATCTCGAAACCTAAAGAATGAAAATTGTGCTTTTAAATTCGATATTGTGATAATCCAATCCTTAAATTTTTTTATTTAAAATCATTCTCAGAAGTGCGGATTTATATATAAATTAGATTTAATGCTTTAGATCGATGAGATCCAATATTTATATCGTTACATATGTGTATCTAGATTTATATTCTCTATTTTAAATAAGTTTTGAATAAGTTATACTTGTCCAAAAAATATAAATAATATATGAAAGTGTATCTCTTGAAGTCTATTTTCTATAAAAACTTGTTTCATCTCGATCCTAGGTTACACAAAATGTTATGATCAAAATATTAACTCTATATCAAGTAATCTCGAGATGTAGCGTGTTCGATTTTTAAAATATGTTATAAATTAAAATAGTGGAATTATGATTTGAAATTTATGGAGTAGATATATTTTGGTGTATTGTTGTATTAAATTTAGAATGATCTGTAAATGATAAGTTTATAAGGAATTATGAATATTTTAATGTTCAGCTATCATAACACTTAATATGAAATCAAGAGACAATATTGTAGGATCTTTTAAGGATAAATGAGAAGGAGGTAAAGTATGAAATTTTATATGTCAATCATCTGAGAGTTTATTTTGAATGAAAATTATAATTATTCTAAATAGATATATGTGGATTAAGTTGGAAATTTTATATTGACACTATGTTAAATATGTCCAAAGCTTAAAATGAATATCTTGGTATTATCACAAAAGATATGTATTTGAGGTGGTCATTGTTGTTAATGTCTACCTTGATGATGAATCACATTATTTATCTCTTAATGTTAAGAAAAATTATATGAATAAATTATAATATGTCTTTTATGATTATTTCAAATTCATAGTGAGATGTCATAATATATATGACTGCTATATAATCTCTCATGTCACATATATGATTTTATATTAAATTTGAAGGATTTTATTTGATTCCATCTTTACTTGACATGATCAATGATTCTACATGATTTTCATTTTTTTTATTATTCTCTTATGAATCATCTTGATTAAAAAGAATGAAGTAATTATATGATGTTACTAATGTCAAAATATCTTATATGAATATAATCATTATATTATTTATATCATGATGGTGTTTAAGTTATAAAAATTCATATGAATCCTGAGTATTATCGGCGCATATCATGATGACGTCTATATCATAAGACTTAGTATTAATCATGATCATTGTTGGTTTTTATTATGATGAAGTTAATGTTATAATACTTTATGTGAATCATGATCAGTACATATGCATATTATGACGATTTATGTTATAAAATTCATTTGACCCTGATCATTATTGATCAATAATGTGATGTTATATATGTTATGAGATTTCATTGAACCCTGTGCTGATTGTTGGGAGTAGAGTAAAATTATGTTATGATGATGATGTTAAGGACTAATAGTGCAACTGCAGTTAAACTAAATTTCTTTTGCATGGACAGCTACGCTCCATGCAACAAAAAGAATTTTTGAGCATCAATAGGGCTCTTTTGTTGCCGTGAGCCACAAACACAAAATATTTTCATTGAATCTGA
This sequence comes from Pontederia paniculata, assembly GCA_001647135.1. NCBI lineage: Eukaryota > Viridiplantae > Streptophyta > Magnoliopsida > Commelinales > Pontederiaceae > Pontederia > Pontederia paniculata. The sequence continues at coordinate 8,732 of LTAE01004088.1, read as the reverse complement.
CTCTACTTTGGCATTGTCTATCATTAATAGGACAACTATGTGTCCCTGATTGAGAAGTATTTTTAAAGATATATGAATATTAATTTCTGAGCTTGAAAATTATAGTTGTAATCATATAAATCATAGGGCCAATATAGTGATAGATTATCTTACATATTTTGGACGTAAATTACTAATTGATTCTTTTTTGGAGGACAACCCTCCTTCGAGTATTCTCGGTATTTTGTACAGTGACTCATTTGATTTAATTAATAATTAATGCATTTTTCTTTTTTAAACAACTCTGCCGCAGGTCAAACTGGTTTCAAAATTGAATTAGATAATTAAGAATCTGAATAAAACAACATATCTGTAAATTCGCAACCTGCTATAAATCAACGCCATCTAAACCTCGTCTGATTTCCCGTAACTTCTATGCAATGGCGGAGCTAGCAATTATCATCACTGGGTGCACATTATATTATAGGTGAAATGAATTCATGAGGTTACGTAATATATATTTTACATATTATTTTTTTTTCTTCTCTAATATTTTTACTAATGAGAAAATTATTTATTAAGTTCTATAAAAGTTTTTTCATATATTATGATAACAAAAAAATAACAAGAAAATGATCGTCGATGATCTCCTGTGCTGCAGCAATATTTTTCAAAATGAGAGAAAATGAAAATAACATTTAATATATATATTATTAATGTGAATAATAATAATATTATATTTGAAAATGATTTTATTAACTACTCATACTAAAAATAAAATGAGGAAATGTGCTAAACTAAAAATATATGGCAAAAATTGATATGAGCTCGAGGAAAAAAAATATAAAATTGTAAAAAAGATAATACTATAATTTCTCATTGGTTTTCAATACATTAATTTATTTGATAAAATAATTATATCAATACATAATCCGTAATAACATAAGTAATATTTTGAAGTACAAGATACATGATTAGTGATTTATTTTAATATTAATAATAATTTATTTGAAAAGAATGATCATATCAATATTGTTTGGATAAAGATGCATAAAATGATAAGATTAAAAATATTTTTAGAAGATGAGGAGGAAAGCCACTAGTTGTTGATAGTATTAAATATAGAAAAATAATGATAAAGATAATACTATAATTTCTCAATGATTTTCAATACATTAATTTATTTCATAAAATAATTATATTAATACTTAATCCCTGATAATTAAATAACATAAGTAATATTTTTAAATATAAGATATATGATTAATGATTTATTTTAAAATTACTATAATTTAATTGAAAAAAATGATCTCAATATTGTTTGGATAAAGAGATGCATCATTAAACATATCCATAAAAGTTGAGCCACTAAATGTTAATAATATTTAATGATAAGAGAGAGAATCCAACTTATAGACACACTAAGCACCAAGCCTAAAAATAAAGTTGTGCCAAACTCAACACTATACACTATTTGTATAAAATTTCAGTGGGTGCACGTGCACCCATGAAAACCATCTAGATCCGCCCTTGCTTTTATGTCAAAATCATTCTTAATTCTATACAAATCTACAAATGTAACAACTAAGAAAGAAAAAAGAGTATACAACGAATCAACGGCTACCAAACTAACTGTTATGACTTAGCCATGAGAGCAGCATCGAGCACGGCCCTAAAATGCCCGGCGTCGCACGGTATGCGAAGGATACCGCGCTGCTGGTAGCCGAACTCCTGCTCAGCCATGTCGAGCAGATCGACGAAGCGCGGATGCTTGAAGAGCTTGGTGTGCACCAGAAACCTCTCCATCTCCTCCTCCTCTCTTCCCTTTCCCCACCAGCATGGGCACGTAGCCTCTCCGCACAGCTGCTTCTTGCTGACCCTTGGCCATGCCTGTTGCCTGATGCCTTATCTCGTGTCCTCTTCTCTGCTGATCCCTTGGCAAATCGCAACGCCGGCGGAGGTCCTCCTCCTCCGTCATGGCTTTTATAGCAAAACAGATGTGTCATTGGAATGTGTGTTTGAATTAAGACCCACAACACGCACGAGAAAAGGAACGTGGACCGTGTGCCATTTTGGAAAAAGAATAATAAGATGTGAAACTTGGAATGAGGAGTTGACCATATGACATTGGTTTTCGCTGGTTTTACTAGGTCATATTAATATAATATATCTTCTATTTTTATTTCATGTTTATGAATTGATTATGAAGTTTTTTGTGATAATTGCATTAAAAAGTTAATTAATATGAGAATCATTTTTCAAAGTAACGTGTTTAAAATTTGAACGAAAGATCGTTTCTAATTAAAATATAATTAATTTGTAAGAAAAAAAAACTAGAAGAAAAATTCTGAGTGCTTTCAGACTTTTCTTAAATTTGGAAAGATACAGATAATTCTATCACTAGATTGATGAGTCCGCCGGTGATGTTGTTTTGAAGATGTGGGGATAATTATTGTTAATTCCGGTGGTCGTCATCAATCCACTAGTTTTCATGGCCATTGACTACTATTTTTGCACTCTCATGGGGTTCAAGATTCCGCTTGCATGATTGGGTTGACTTAGTAACTGAGATCATAATTAACTTTGTGATAATTAACATAAATGTTCTTTCAGCTCAAACGGATTTCAAGTCGTTTTATTTTTTAATTAATAAATAAATTTCATGAGCTCTCTTTTAATTCATTTTCCTATAAACTAGGATCATGCTTTTAGTAGAACACGCATACCTGCGCATTCGATAAAAAATATAGCTAGTAGCTATTTTCAATGTTATAAACAAATAATTCCCGAACTAAAAAAAAATTAAATTGAACATCCCATGGACGGTTGCCCTATGACCCTATTATTACAAAATATTCATTTTCGTTAATGTAAATTTAATATGGAATGACATGGTAGGATGGTGGTTTGGGAATTAGGAACATGCATCATGTTAAAATAAGATTTCTAGTTAAGAGGGTAATGGCCATCGTCAACCAAGGTCATGATCCTTTTGTTGCTCTTATAAAAAAACAAGTATAGAATTCTGTCATCCCTAATACCCTGATATGCTAAATTTGCTTGGTGTTGGAAACTCCTTATTCAGCTGTTGGATAGGTTAAATTAGGGTTAAGGAAGCAAATTTCAGTTGTGATCGCACGAGTCATGACCGTGCGAACGTTTCACGAGCCGTGAAACTAGTTTTAAGATAGAACATGTTGAAGAGGAGAGACGTATATACATAGTTGTTCGATCCCGATCATGATTCTCATATCACGGGCCGTGACGCTATGGGAACAACTTTGACACTTCGATCATGGTCGTGGTTCTCATATCACGGGCCGTGAAAATTTAATATCAAATACATGGCTTTGGTCATGATCATGTTTCAAAGATCACGGGTCGTGATGGGATAACAATGAAGACAATGAATTCGATCATGATCATGATTCCTAGATCATGGGTCGTGATGTTTCAACATTGTTCGATCATGGTCGTGACCTCTTTGTCACAGGCCATGATATTGATCGACACTCATTTAACCTCTTCGATCACGGTCTTGACATCTCTACCACGAGCCGTGATGAATAGAGGAAAAAAAATATTAAAATTATTATTTTTAAACACATTTTTATTCTAAATTAAGCATAATCTTCTCTAAAATAAAGTTTGTTAACCTAGGACTCTCAAAATTTATAAATACCCATCACCTGGATCCATCTATCATCTACTAGAATTTGACATAAAGATTTTGAAGAGAATTTGTGAGAGAACAAAGAGCTTAGAGCCATGCCTAACACCAAGAGGAGGAGAAGAAGAAGAAGAAGAAGAAGAAGAAGAAGAAGAAGAAGAAGAAGAAGAAGAAGAAGAAGAAGAAGAAGAAGAAGAAGAAGAAGAAGAAGAAGAAGAAGAAGAAGAAGAAGAGTTTATGCAAATCATGTGAAGAAGACGATCGTCAAGTGAAGTTACTGATTCATAGTTTGTAATATTCTCTTCTCAACTTTTTGGTGAACTCCTTGTAATTCATTTAGTCTATTTTCTGGAGAATTTATATATTACGGGAGAAACATTTGAACCCTTCTTAAATTAATTTTAGTCTTGAATTTTTTATGTGTATGAATGCCGTGTTTAATGCTCTTTTATGCATCTTTGAGAATCTAAATCATTGTTGGCATGTAGAAGAATAGCGGACTCTTATTTCTCTTTGATAAGTAAAACTGTTTTTTTTTTAATTTCATTGTCAAAGCATTGCATATCATACTTAGGTAGCATCCTAAAGAAGTATACAATTAGATGTGAGGTCTGAAGATTGGCATCCTAGAGAGGAACAATCCATAATTTATGAATTACATCTTAATGCATTTCAAAATCCTGATAGATTAGATTCACATCCTGAAGTGAAAAAGTGGAGTCTCTTAGATTTGAGATAGTTGGTGCATCCTTGAGAGGACATCATATTGTAGGTAGATCCTAATCCTCATAAAATTTGAGGCCAAACAAATATTAATTAAACTTGGGTTAAACTAATTTATCCCTATTAATCTTACATCATCCTAATCAAGAGGGCTCTTGTTATCGAACTCTTTTCTTCTATTTCATTTTCTTCATTTTTTGTTATTGTTTTCTCTCGTTAGTTCTAGGATTAGATAGATAGAATTAATAGTAGTTCTCGTGGGATCGACACTCAACTCATAGTTGAACTATTATTTGATATAACTAGTGCACTTGCTAGTGATATTTTTCTATATAATTAGCACGCATCAGCAATCTTGACTCCAACTCTCGTTCGGAGTCCTTAACTTTATTTGCCTGATCACTATTTGGGGATATGGAGAAAGTATATAATGATGCTCATTTACATTATAGCCAAGCAACCATAGCCATTGTCTTGTCTCGAATTATGGCAATCTATCATAAGGTGCATCCAATCCATGCCTCTAACCTATGATTCGTTGGGAGCCTTCACCTCAAGCCTGGTTCAAATTGAACTCTGATGGCTCCTTTGTCAGCATAAGTGAGGTGGGGGAGCATGTTATATAGTAAGGACTAATACCTCTTTTGTGTGTATGAGCCTTTTGAAATAATTTTAATTCAATTTTGGAGGCAGAGGCTTGGAGCATACGACAAGAACTTTTCTGTTGTCGTGAGCTAAAAACACAAAAAATTCTCATGGAGTCTTACTCTACTTCGACACTAGCTATCATTAATAGGACAACTGCATGTCCCTAGCGATTGAGAAGCAATTTTAAAGATATCTCAATACTAATTTATGAGCTTTAAAATTATTGCTGTAATCATATAAGCCATAGTGCAAATATAGGTGCACACATTTTTGCATCTTTTGGACCTAAAATGTTTGACGATTCTTTTGGGAGGACAACCCTTCTTGAAGTATGCTCAATATTTTATACACTGATTCATTAGACTTAATTGATAATTAACACATTTTCTTTTAAAAAAAATATGCCGGGGATTTAATTATTTTTAAATGAAATTAGATAATTACGAATCCGAATAAAAAAACATAACTCTAAAATCGCAACCTGCTATAAATTAATACCATCTAAACCTCGTCTGATATGCCGTAAACTTCTTTGTCAAAATCATTCTAAATTCTTATACAAATCTATATATGTAACAACTAAGAAAAAAAAGAGTATACAATGAATCAGCAGCTAGCAAACTAACTGTTATGACTTAGCCATGAGAGCATCATCGAGCACGGCCCTAAAATGCCCGGCGTCGCACGGTATGCGAAGGATGCCGTGCTGCTGGTAGCCGAACTCCTGCTCTGCCATGTCGAGCAGATCGACGAAGCGCGGATGCTTGAAGAGCTTGGTGTGCACCAGAAACCTCTCCATCTCCTCCTCCTCTCTTCCCTTCCCCACCAGCATCGGCACGTAACCTCTGCGCACAGCTGCTTCTTGCTGACCCCTCGCCATGCCTGTTGCCTGTTGCCTTGTCTCTTCTCCTCTCTTCTGCTGATCCCTTGGCAAACTGCAACGCCGGCGAAGGTCCTCCTCCTCCATCCTGGCTTTTATAGCAAAACAGATGTGTCATTGGAATGTGTGTTTGAATTAAGACCCACAACACGCACGAGAAAAGGAACGTGGACCGTGTGTCATTTTGGAAAAAGAATAATACGATGTGAAACTTGGAACGAAGAGTTGACCATGTGACATTGGCTTTCGCTGTTTTACTAGGTCGTATTAATATAATATATCTTTCTATTTTTATTTCATGTTCATGGATTGATTATGATGTTTCTATGTGTTAATTACATTAAAAAATTAATTACTGTGGGAATAATTTTTCAAAGTAATTGTTTAAAATTTGATCAAACATCGTTTCTAATTCAAATATAATTAATTGGTAAGAAAAAAAACTAGAAGAAAATTTATCGAGTGCTTTGAGACTTTTTTTAAAGTTGAAAGAAACAGATAATTCAATCACTAGATTGATGAGTCCGCCGGTGATGTTGTTTTGAAGATGTGGGGATAGCTATTGTTAATTTTGGTGGTCGTCATCAATCCACTAGTTTTCATGACCATTGACTACTATTTTAATGAGACTGCAAGATTCCACTTCATGATTGAGTTTACTTGGTAATTGAGGTCATAATTAACTTTGTGCTAATCAATATAAATGATCTTTCAGCTCAAATGGATTTCAAGTCGTTTTGTTTTTTTTCATTGATAAATAAATTTCATGAGCTCTCTTTTTAATTCATTATTCCTATTAATTAGCTAGGATCATGCTCTTGGTAAGAAAACATATACCTGTGCATTCGATAAAAAAACATTGCTATTAGATATTTTCAATGTCAGAAATACATAATTTTCTGAATTAAAAATAATTAAATTGAACATCAAGTGGACGGTTGCCCTATGACCCTATGAATATAGATGATTGATTTTCGAATAATGTAACTTTATACATGTTTTTTTCTTATGATCAATTTCCTTTTGTTCATTTCCCACAAAAAATGTTTATATAGTTGAGAAGAAAAACGTTAAATGAATATCATTTCATTTGAGCTCATATATTTAGAACATTAAATGAATATAGTTGTCCTCATTATTAATTCATAAGTTTAATTCCTAATTCTGATTAGTACTTCTTGTACACTATCTATGAATCCAGTTCAAATTAAATGAACACCCACAAAAGCTTTCCATCATATGTCAAAATGTCCTTCTCAAAATGCTACCGACTTACACCACTACAAGAAAAATAATAATTAACGAGCAAATATTCTCTCGCTTAATTTCTTGCAAATTGATCGCTGATGATACAAAGTTTAATGGATATTTATGCATGTGAAATTATGCATCTTGTCATAAACTTGGTATCTTATATCGCATCATCTTATCTTTTTTTATATCCTTTTACACATTTTGTGAACTCCTTATATGATACTCACTACTTTTTCACACACAAATACTATTTTAAGTAAAGTTTCTCTTATCTTGTTGTAGGGACCTAGGAAAAAAAATGTCCATACCCTACAAGGCTAACTACTAAACAAAACATAAAAGAAGATAAGATGTGACAACTTTTGCATAAGATTTCCTTGCCATATTCATGGTTATTTATGACAAAAAAGACTGGACATGTGTCAAGACAAGAGAGAACCCAATGATATAAAAGGGAGGAGATAACTACCAAGGAAGGAATTCGCGATCACTGAGAAGGAGGCCACCATTTTATCTAATTTTTTAAGGAGAGATTAGTAGAGGAGAGATCCCGAACTGAGAGATTTAAGTTTTGATGTAGGGAAGGAGAAAAAGAAGACAAGGAACTACATTCTTATTTTTTGTGATTTTTGTGTAATTTCTGTAATAGATATGTTCTTTATCTTTCGACCAATTGTAATGAATATGATAGGCTTAATCTGTTAGCCAAAACTAGGAATGTTATAAAACTCATTCTTGTTATTTGAATGCATATTCTTTTAGCTTTAACTATTGCTATCTAATTTTGCTCATGTTTGGATGAACTCCTGATTTCTGATTTCTTAGGACTAATTATATTCTAATTTTTGACATTGAGATGTGATTCTCATTGCAATCTCCATTTGAGAAGATGCACATATTGCTATGTACGTGTTACTATGAAATGAGAAGGGAGTAAACCAAAGAGACCATCATCGGATTCGTATAAGAGCAACGTAGAATAAGAAGCTGCACTCTGCTGGACTAGGAAGCTGTGGGTACTTGAGAGGCTCTTGCCAATTGAGTTCTAACTTCGTAAGTTGATATTTTGATCTTGATATTTAGGTGAGATTCTCATTATAATCTCCATCTAAGAGGATAGACATATTGCCATATTTTATTTTGAACTGAGAGGTCAATATCTTCCTTTGATGGACACTCTGTCTTTTTATTTAGAATAATAGATTCACAATCCACCACATTTTTGCCCTTATTGACACAAGTAGAGGTACTAGGCGTGTTTGTATCAAAACAGTGTGAGGCTCTTACAAACACAGTTCTTTGAGATATATCCTGATTACTAAGAGAATCAAAACCTAACCCCTTTTTGTTTAGAAGACTTTTATGCTGAGATAGCATTACGTCTAACATTTTTCCTCCATAGGCAAAGTTTTCAAAACTATTCTTAACAGTAGTCAGTTCAGATTTCAGAAAATTTATAGTGCCAATATGTTTTCCTAAGTTTGTGTTCTTCAAGATTATTTGATCATTTAGTTATGAATTCTGTTTTTCAGAGTTATCTATCTTCTCTTTTAGCTTAGTGTTTTCTTGAAACAATTT
>LTAE01004087.1:8175-53358 GCA_001647135.1 Pontederia paniculata | reverse complement strand
TATGTATTGGATTATTAGTCTTTATATTGGAAAAAGATATTTTAGTTTACATTGTTATTGTTATCTGATGTGGCCCTGAGGTTGACCAGTCAAATGGTCAAGCCAAAGGTACTGATATGATGTGGTGGCGTCTTCAAAGTCAAGATTATTGCCAGGTGGCAAGGTCTGATTTTGGGGGCGTTACATATATCACATTATCATAAATGAATAAGAATAGTAAATTTATCCTTAAAATTTATTTTTAAAACATTAATATTTTTTCCTAAATTAAAATAGTAAATAAACTTTAGGAAAAATTTTAGATGTACTCAAAAAATTTCAGAAGCTCTGTCCCTCAATCTCTAAAATTTGTTTGTCCTCTATCGATTTTCATGTCTAATTCCGTTCCTGCATATATCCAACCGTAAGAAATGTTCATTATTTATATTTAATCTAAATGTATATGTAATGAAAATGTATTAAGGTTAGTGCTCCATTAAAGTTGAAATTGTTTGGGAATATTTTTTTAAAAAAATCTTTTATAGCTTTCTCGTGTTCTCCAAAGTAAATAAAAAAAGAAATCGGAGAAGGTGAGTATGTGGATTTTAATGTATGAAAAATCACCGCCATTTTTTTGCGATTTTTTAATTAAAAATGTATCAATTTTTGTTAGTTTTTCATAAGGTTGTTCACCGGGTCGGATCTACCCGATGAACTCGACGATCCGAATCGACACAATCTCAATTGAGTCGGATCGAATCATTGTTCGGGTCGAATCCGAACCGATCTGACCATAACCCGATCATCAACGGGTCGAATACGCGTTTCAATTTTTTGAATCCGACCTAACTCGATGACTCAAACTTTTATATATTTTTTCTTAAATTTAAACTAATTTACTCTTAATAAGAATTTTATATTACTTTAAAGTTAAAATATATTATAAATTTATAATTTATATCCTTTAAATTATTATAAAATACTGAAAAAATATGTTTCTTTATCTTTAAAATATAATTGATGTTATAGTATTATAAAAAAATAATTAAAAATATATAGAAAATTTAATCAGATAAACCGATGACCCGATACGATTCAATCTTATTCAACAAAGGTCGGGTTGGATCGGATTTGATAACTACTTTGTCATCAACCCGATTCAACCCAACCCGAACAAAATCAATCAGGTTGAGTCGAATTTAGGATCGGGTCGGATCAAATCCGATCCGTAAACACCCCTAAACTTTTTCGGAGCCCCTATAAAGTTATAAATATGCTAATTTTACAATATATCTTATTATATAAAGTAAATTTAATTATATATTGAATATTTTCAGTATAATTATTTATGGATTATATATTTTTTATTAATACTTATTCACAACAGTTTTATGTTGATAAAGTAATTTTATATATGTTAAAAATGTTCAAAACATAATAGTGATGATACTAATAATAGTAATATTCAATTTCAATTATGTATGTCTTCAAGTTTATCATATGATTTTCTAATTGGCTTTCGGATTTATTTGCTTGCGCTCCTTATGTGCATGCATACTTTATACGAGGTTTTCGTTTTGGCCTGATGAGGTGCACACTGCAGAGGCGCGTCGCAGTTGCGGTAGCTGGATATATTAATGCCTTTTAGAACATTGAACAGGTTAATGCCTTAGTGATAGCTGGACATTTCATTTGGACGGGAGACGAGTGAGTAAGTGACACATTTTTACCCTCACAATTTCGCACTAATTAATTTATATCGCATAAAATTAATGATTATGTGTATAAATTGACTACGTTTGCGTAAAACATCATCAAACATGATGATATTCTTTCTTTACAAAAAATATATTATATATAGTATTATGAATTTTAATTTTATTTGATGTATTCCATAAACGAGCTTGAGAGGTCTAAGAAGGATCACGAGAATTGTATGGGATCTATAACTAAAACTCCAAAATTTAGAAAATTTACTAGGATTTATGTTTGATTCACAATTAAATTTATTTTCACAATTTTAGGTATAAGTATTTCGTAGACTTACTTTGAATCGTTTATTAAAGGATCATTCCTACAAACTCCCATAGGAGCTTTGGTATTAGAATGCATATGAAGAAGGGGCCATGACCCCTCCTAACTTTTCATATTTTAAGAATGGTGCACTTTAATGCCACACTTTTTTTTATCAATTTTATCTTTATTTATTTTATATTATTAAATAACTTAATTAATCTCAAAAAGTTGATATGCTCCCAAGAAAATTGATAATATTACATGTCCATAATAATAATCAGATTTTTTATTACTATTTATTTATTCATTATAATTAATTATTATATATAATATTTATATAATTTCTTAGTCATATATTATAATATCTTTTCTATCAATACCACACTTTTTTTATGAAAAAAACACAACATTTTATTATTATCTATTTGCTTTATTACACCTAATTATTTGTCATTCTATTAAATTATTTATATACTTCTAAGGTAATTTAGATTATTTGTATAAATAAATTACTATTTGGTACTTATCACTAAATTTAATCTAGATATTTTAAAAAGTAATACATGTGAATATATTTTGATTAGTATATGTCTTAATGATTAGGGAGTGCATAATATTTTTTTGACAAAACAAAGTATAAGATGTAAAAAAAATATAATTGAGAAAATGTAATATATAAATAATAGATATTTAAATATTATACGTTATTTAAAAAATGGTTATGCACTCCTAATAAAAAAATATATTATGCACTCGTAAAAAAAGTATGATATTAACAAAAAAAGAGTATTATATTGTATGGCTAATAAAATATATAAATAATAACACATAATTAATTATAATGAAGTAAATAGTAATAATAAATTATTTGTTTATAAAAATTATGGTTAGCATTAATAGAGATAAAGTGTATATATATATAGTTGACTTTATTGGGAATTGATATTTTTTAAGAAGGATAAGTTAAATTATTTATTAGTATGAGGTAACGAAGGATAAAATGAGTAAGAAGGATTGACATTATTTTTTTATGCGTGATGTTAAGAACCCCTTTAAGCATACTAATTATAAGTTTCAAGAATTATGCTCAAAGTATAATAATAATAATAATTAGTTTAAGTATTTATAACTTTTCTTATCTTATCTTAGTTCTTGTTTAAAAAAATCTAAATTATTTTTTTTATCTTTTCTATAATTTTATATATCATATGATTTCTTAGTATTAGCATTGAAAAAAAAATATTAACTGATGACAAGTGGTAATCCTTTATTTTTTATAAGTGCTTAACTAACGCATGAGATACTTAATTTTCAAAATATGATCGCCAGAGCAAAATCCAAAATCAATGAATCATGTGAATTAATTCAATACAATACACACTTGCCGCACATATTTTCCCTTTTATTTTATTTCATTGTAAAATATTAAATAACTTATCCTTTGTTTACAATATAAATATTTGTTTGACATTTTATTATGTTTAGTTTAAAAAAAACGCATTATCATTGAAATAAATTATTTTTTATATACATTGCAATGTTGTAAAACCCGGCCCAGCCCGGCCGGTCGGACCGGTGTCCGGAGCGGGCCATGGGTCACTCTAAAACCGGGGTGCCAATTGGTCCGTTTTGACCCGATCAAACTCGGTCAAAACCCGGGTTAAACCGTTCAACCCGACGGGTTTGACCAACCCGGCAAAAAAAATATTTTCTTTTCAAATAGTAAATAGAAGTTTAATTTAATTTTTCAAAGCAATAAATAATCTACTTTGTCATATAAGTAAAATTTGAAATAATTATGTTAAATAAAAAAACTTAATGAATCAACCTAAAGTATTTAATAATTATCTTAAATAATCAATCCAGAAGTTTAGTTTAATTTTTCAAAGCTAAATAATCTACTTTATCATTATTAGTATTTAATAATTATCTATTATTTATCTTTGATCATTAAGTACTATTACAAATTATGCATTAGAAATAAAAAATATTATGTTATTATATTAATAATATGTGCCCATGTATTATAATTTTATACTTATTTTTTTATTTTATATTAATTTATTATTATTCGATTCATCGGTCCAACCTGACCCGTCAAGCTATCCGGGTCGGATTTTAAAACATTGATACATTGTCCCCTCAACTCATCATCTTCTCATGCCTCAATTGATTTTTTAGTTTTTGAAATTGAATAGATAACATTAAATAAAGCTAAAAAAAATCCATAGCTAAGCATAATAAACTGTAGGCGAGAATTAAATGAAAAAAAAAAGATGAGATAGATAAAATATTAAAGTTTAAGAAACGAAATAAAATTTATTATAGTTCACTGAGAAAAAGTGAAATCAGCCCAACGACTTAATTATACAAACTATTTAATATCGAAGTAACATTTCTTATCATTGAAAAAGTAAAATCAACAGAACCACTTAATTATGCAAACATTTAATATCATCCATTTGCTCTCTACTTTCTAATTTGAAATTCAATTTTTTTGATTGGATTCTAGCATCACTTCCTAACTACTAACATGCGCTCCAAATTCATGCTCTACCACTTGATAGAACATAAATTTGAAGATGTTACGATCTATTTTTCTTATTTAATTTTGATCAAAAAATTGATCAATAATATGTAAAAGTAATAATTTTGAAACAAAACTCAACGAAATAGTCTAATAAGATAAATCATCATTTTATGTGATTCAATAAAAAAAGACAAAATTAAATAATTAATAAAGATCAGCTTGACTCAAGCTAAATTTCTATCATGTGTAATATTTCACATCACGAACACCTGCATCACCCATGTCATCACCTATCATTATTCTAGTTATCGTCTATAATAATACTACCATAAGTGATGAAGTCCAATATGTAAAAAATAATAAAAAAAATATATATAAAGACAGATAGAACAATTAAAGTTAATATAATCATTTTTTTCATATAATACATGTTTCACCTTTATCTTTTCATCTTTCTATTACCTCATTTTCTGTTGTATCAATATCAATTATTAATTTAGTTGCAAGAACCTTAATTGCATTGTTGTGACATAATGCTCAATATTATATGTTGAGCGGGTTCAAAACCCAATTCAATATTTCACTTAAAATCTAGTGTCAATTTCTCTTTTTACTATTATTCCAAGTTGCTCAATTATAATAATTAATTGATTGGTGACTATTTATGTAACACTCTGAACCATTCAAGACATTATTCGCTTTGGACCCATATGGCCCGCATGAATTTAAAACGCGTCTTGAATGATAAGGGAGGATGCTACATATAAACCCATAATCACCTCCATGTTTTGTCCATGTGAGACTAACTTACATTCTCATCATCATCTAACACTCCGAACCATTCAAGATATTGTTCACTTTGGACCCATATGGCCCGCACAAATTTAAAACGCGTCTTGAATGATAATGGAGGATGCTACATATAAGCCCATGACCACCTCTGTGTTTTGTCCATGTGAGACTAACTTTCATTCTCATCATCATCTTGGGGCCTTACAATCTTCCTCCATTTCGGAGCTCAACATCCTCATTGAGTCGACCCACATGGTTCAAGTGAGCACGCGAGGTTGGCTCTGATACCTTCTCTAACACCCTGAACCATTCAAGATATTGTTCGCTTTGGACCCATATGGCCTACACGAAATTTAAAACGCGTCTTGAATGATAAAGAAGAGAACATGACTCGCTTCCGCACTAACACTGTTTATTTCTTTACGACACGACACTCGTCGACAGCTAACGTGGTCTATGTCATTCATTCGATCCGGGTTCTTTGCATTTCATTTTGTTTCAACTTCGAGCACATCCGTGTCAGGTCAATACGACCAGATTTCCGTACAATTTTGAATCGTCCGATGACGTGGTCTGCATCAGGTGACATAACCTATCCAATACGATGCACATTGTTCGAGGGACATAGTTCGTGTTCGAAAAGCACATAGACAATGGTATTGGGGAGTTGTCAACTTGTTGCGATGTGGTTGGTGAACACGACCTGCGTCAAAGAGGCGATGCGGTCCGCATCCTAACTCTGGTGTAGCGGCGACGTGGTGGCGTTGTCTTCACACGGTCTGTGTCAAGGGCGATGAGTCCATGTCTAGTTTGCCATGATCCTGGGACACGACTCGCGCCTGGCGGATGCAGTCGTTCCCGTGAGAGAGCAGGGTCCGTGTTCATAGCGACACAATTCCTTTTCCATCTCGTACCATGCATATGATAAATCTCATTCCTCATGTTGGTTGATATTCCTCGGATCTCATTCCTCATGTCTCGGTCTTCCCCTTCTTTTAGTCTTTCGGGAGAGAGAGATGAAGGTGATGTTTGAATTTGGGAGAGAAAATAATTCTTTAACCCTTTTTTATAAGGATTTGCTAGGCATAATCTTATGAAAATTAACTTAATCCTTCCTATCTCACTTGTGATTATGAATCCTTTAAGAATTAATTTATATATGTCTAAGAATATTAAAAGATTATAATAATAATTTGACTTTGACTCTACTTATCCTTTTTATAATTCTAATCATATACCATCTTATCTTACAATATATTTTCTTTCATTTTTATTATTTATTTTTGAAATTACTGGGTGTTACGGTATATATATAGCATCGTTATATAAGTGAGTAATAAAAGGATATTAAGAAAAATAAAATAATTCTTCTTCAAAATAGACAGAAATATGAATATTTAGCATCGTAAATTGCAATAATTCATTTCTCATGTAAGCTTGTTATGCAAACTTGTGCTCACAACATATATATTATATATAGTTATTTACAGTGTGCAACACAAAATATAAGTAGGTCAGGTCAGGTGACGTCATCGAGGATGGGCTCAAACGAGGTCGATCGAGTCCGAGTGCCACGAGCCGCAGGAGATCTGACGCACCGTTAGCCCATCGTAAGCTCCCGTTTAATTCCAGAACCTATCCATACGCGAGAAGAAGAGCAAACCACAGACCTCTGGGACCGCTCTTCGCCATGGCTGCCGGAGCCGGACGAGCTATGCTCGCTTCTCAAAGCGGCTTCGCGGCCGCCGTAACCCCGTTCTCTTCCGTCCTCGCCGGACCCAAACGATTCGCTTCTTGCCTTGCCCTTCCGGCTCGCCGCCGTCTGTGCCCCTCCGGGGCCCTCGTCTCCTCCTCCGTCCGCTGCCGGAGCAATTTCCACAGCGATTCGGAGACCGGGAAAGCGGTGGGTGCCTCAAAGGAGGAAACTTTCGTGCTCACGACGCCGCTCTACTATGTGAACGCGCCGCCGCACATGGGGAGCGCTTATACCACCATTGCCGCGGATGCCATTGCGCGATTTCAGGTTTTCTTTTACTGCCTGCTCTCTACGAATTCCGTTATATCTTTTTGCAGCTGTTGTTTTCTATGAGTTAAAGTTGGCTCTTTTCGGTGTTGTTGTCACATAATTGAAGCATAATAAGTGTCTCGACTATGATAATCGTTGAAACCTAGTAAAGATTTTGTTGGACTTTCTTATCAATATAAAGGTACTTTAGTCTCAGAAGAATAGAACTGATTGTTAGTTTCTGCTAGCCAATAGATAATTAAAATGCAATATGGAAATTTGCATCTAATCAATATGATTAGTGAAATAGATTGTATGCTATATGCACCAATTTATGGAGCTTGAGTTGGAAGCTAAACAATATAGCGATCCTAGTGATTCAAGATAAATTTTGGTCGAGTTGATTCTATTATTACTTGTCAAATAGAAGCTACTATACACAATTTGAGCTTGAATTTTCTGTTTCTTCTGGGTTTGGGCTAGATAGTACTTGGCTCGGCTTAGTTACCTCCCTCCACCAGAAATGAAACAACTAAAGACCCTGGGATTTTGTTGATAAGCCATTATAAACAAGAAGATTAAAAGAACAGTATTTTTGTTGTGGTAATGAGACTTCTCAGTGAATATATGTGAAAAACAAAAGGATTCTTAGAGGTCCTAAAGCATAATCTTTTATAGGGCATATGATTGTACTGAAATTATGAGACATTATAGGCATCTACAACAAAATTTGAAGAAGTTAATTTGGGGTTTCTTCTAAGAAAAACAAAAAAAAAATGAATAGACATTTGTTAAAGAACTCTATAATGATTGCTAATCTACTAGCAGTTTTAAATCCGAATTTTAAAGGTCAGATAGTACGTGTGAAGCTTTGATTTCTTGTTGTTTTTTCTGAGAGATTCTTGTGATGGTTCTCAGTTGTTTTGAGGAAAAAAAGTCGATTGAATTACTAGGTATGATCATATGTTCAAGTTATTGACTTATTTCCTCTTTTCTTTCACCAAGAGGCTGCTAGGGAAGAAAGTAATATTTATCACTGGAACAGATGAACATGGAGAAAAAATTGCTGCTGCTGCAGAGGCTAGTGGCAGTAGCCCTAGCACGCATTGTGATACTATTTCACAATCTTACAGAATGCTGTGGAAAGATGTAAGTTTGATGCAATTCTAAACACAAATTCAGAGCCACAGTATGAAGTTATATATCATGCAAATTACAAACTGCACTGCACAGAACCAATATAAGCTCAAGGATATTTCTTTAGTGAATGTTAAAAGGGTCTCTTTCCATGTTGCAGTTAGACATATCATATGACAGGTTCATTCGCACAACGGATCTAAAACATGAAGCAGTTGTCAAGGAGTTTTACACTAGAGTACTCAATAACGGTGACATCTATCGTGCTGATTATGAGGGGCTCTATTGTGTGAATTGTGAGGAATACAAGGTCGGATATCATTCTATACCTATTGAAAACTCAAGTTTTAATCTCTTGCTGACGTTTTTTTGTATAATACGGGTGCAAAAGCCATAAAACCTTGCACTTTTAACTCCTTAATCACATCTTTCTAGACTGCTACTTGTTTATTAATGTTCCATTTTTTTGAGGAGTCGTTCACTATAACTGTCTAAATTAATGTCTGCAGGATGAGAAAGAATTGCTTGCGAACAACTGTTGCCCTATGCACCTAAAACCTTGTGTCCTTCGGAAGGAAGATAATTATTTTTTTGCTCTATCAAAGTATCAGAAAACACTGGAGGAGTATTTGGTGTCCAATCCAGACTTTGTGAAACCTTCATTTCGCTTGAATGAGGTGGGGATAACTTTTTTTATCATTTACTATGACCAACACATGAGTATGAGCTTGGCTTCACAAATAGCTAGCAGTCATTTTTTTTTAAAAAGAAAGCCAAACAAAAAAGTTTCTTAGTTGTTAACTTCTCCAATTTATGGATCACTTAAGTTTAGGAATCCAATATCTTTTTTTCATCATCTTTTATCTTTCGAGGCCTTCATGATTCTCCATCATGCTTGAGGTTCATTTTGTTTGGCTATATATCTAACGGTATTATGCATGAATCAACCTTTTTGTCATCAACAGATGTCTTTTATAATTTTCAAAAGAAAAAAACAGATGGCTTTTATAATAAATAATGCTAAACCATATGCCCATCAATATGTATCTTGAAACTTAAGCATCTTTATCTCTATTCGTTGACAAACCATTGGTCCTCTGTCTCTTCTGATACATGGGCATTTCTATGTATGTCCATTAAATATAATTGACATTTTGTCACATTGAAATCTTATTAAGGTGCAAGGCTGGATCAAAAGTGGACTGAAGGACTTCTCTATATCTCGCTCATCTGTAGAGTGGGGCATACCTGTGCCTAATGACAGTAAACAAACTATTTATGTCTGGTTTGATGCTTTATTAGGGTAAGCTCGACATTCTATATCTGTCCTACTTCAAATTGATGCATTGATGGAAATTATTTTAGTAATGGCTATAGATAATATCAATCTTCATTTGCCTTCATCTTTTGGATCCATATATATCAATTTATGATTTTCTTCTACATGCAAGAAAGTTTCTTGTTGCTTTTCAACGGAAGTTACACATGCATTTTGAGATCTCTCTCATTTTAATTAGTGGTAGCCATGTTCAATATGTGCTGCAGGTATATTTCAGCATTATTAGAGGATGGAGAACAACCATCTCTGCAGAAAGCTGTTAGTGCTGGTTGGCCCTCTTCATTGCACTTAATAGGAAAGGTGCGGAAATTTTCTTTTCAATTTACAGAGAAAGTTAATACTACTAAAATGAAAAGTCTCATCTTTCTGCTATTAGTACATTATCTGTAAAACAGAATTTGTAGTTCATGTGTTACAAGTGTGTTTTGTGTTCATTTTCATTTGTCGAAAGCACTCTATCCTACACTAGGATACTTAAAAAAAGGGTCCAATTTAAGCTGATGTTCTTATCTTTAAATCCACAACAAGGTATTGAATTATGATGCATACTATAATACAAAATAAGATATACCACAAGGAGCTTGTCTTTTCAGACATGACTTCAGGAGAAACTGGAGGTTTAACCTATGCTGTTCTTAATATTCCTTGTAGAAGATATTGTATTATGCTATCTACATCCTTTTACTAAATAAAGTTTTGTTTCTAGTTAAATCTTGAAAAAAATTGTGTGACATTTTTGGTGCTAGATTCTTGAATAACATTTCTCAGAGTTATTAAACTTAGCATTCTTTAAATTTGTTTGTCATTTTCTTGGTGCTCTCTCAGGGGAAAACATTTCTTGGTTCTCTAATCTGCATATCTTCTTTCTATCTCTCACATATACACAATACACTACCAAATGAGTTGAGCTACTTTTTTCTCTTTGCACAACTTTTCTTGTGCTAAAAAATATTCATTATAGGTTCTTTTGTCATTTCAAGCTATTTCGTGGGGTTTTAATTACTCTAATTACAGTTTTTTCTTTTTTTTGCAGAAGACTTACCTTATTCCTAATGTTTCTCAGTCTTTTCTCATATACATTATTCAAGTCTGACTTTTCTTGCTCCTCACCTGCAGGATATTTTGCGGTTTCATGCAGTTTACTGGCCCGCTATGTTACTCTCAGCTGGATTAAGTCTTCCAGGAATGGTATTTGGCCATGGATTCTTGACAAAGGTATTGTTGTTTTCATCTGTGCCCTTATCTATTAAGTTTTTTGATGTCTCAACTCCCTAAAGTTATTAGAACCAAACTTTAAAGTATAGATGAGGATGCCAATAAAACCAATAATCAGAATCCTACCTCCCACTCTCTTAATATTGCATAATGCTCCCTCTAAAACAAAAAAATGATGTATAATTGTTGTCCATATAACATCTCTCATTCTTAAAAACAGTGCAGTTTCGCTGTAAACATCAGATATGTTGTAACCAAAGATAAAAAATGAAATAGTTTAAAAAGAACTCTAGAAAAGAAAAAAATGAGAAAAAAGCCCTCATTTGATGTCATCAGAAGTTCTCCCTAGCACAGAGATTAATTGCCATAGGAGCAAAAGCACACTTTTGCACACAATTACCAATAAGCAAAGTATATAGAATGCGATAACAAGTCTACAACAATAATAAAATTCTCTCAACGAAATGCTAAATAACACTAAAGATAATGCAACAATCTGATGATGAAAGTTCGACCCTAGGGTGCCTTTTTTTGGCGAAGGACCCTAGGGTTAATATGTTTGCTACTGAAAGAAGTAGGGGCTCCTATTGCCCTCCGTGCCCAGCTTTCACCCTTGAGAAGAGATGGCAGCAAGTCCCTGTTATAAGTACAAAGTTGGGCACCTTTTTTTTAAGTGACTTAGCTAGCGAGCAGGTTTAACCTCTCACATAATGCATAAAACTTCACTATGTTTTTTCCTTTTTTTTCTATTCCACTCTTGAAGATCCAATTAAGCAAACCAAATTTAATTGTCAGAATTTTGGGCTTCAGTGATAATACATAAGACCACCTGATATTGTATATCAGTTAATTTCATGGTTTTGGAGTTCATTGCAAAACCTGTGTGCAGGCATGCTTTTGATTAGTATTTTTGAAGTTTCACATAGTTCTTACTTCAGAAAGAAGATGGGTTCTCAAAGTTTATCTCATATGCCCATTTTCATTTCATGCAGAACTGCTTTTTATTTTGAACATTTTAGGACGGAATGAAGATGGGGAAGTCATTAGGAAATACACTTGAACCAAAGGAATTGGTGCAAAGATTTGGAGCTGATGCCGTTAGGTACTTTTTCTTGCGTGAAGTGGAATTTGGAAATGATGGCGACTATTCCGAGGAGCGCTTCATCAATATAGTGAATGCACATCTTGCCAATACAATTGGTAAGGCATCTTTTAGTTGCTCATATATCCTGATTGTATTTTATCTATTTTTACTAGATTCTAGAAATATGTGTAGACAAGTTCTCTATTGATGATGAATTCCAATCATAATTTTATGCACAGGAAACCTTCTCAATCGCACACTCGGACTTTTGAAAAAGAACTGTCAGTCAACGTTGGCTTTTGATTCTTCTGTTGCTGCAGAGGGGAATTCATTTGTGGATACCGTAGATGAATTGGTGAGAACTTGTAACCTGCTGATGTCCATGAATTTCTAAAAGGAATAGGGCTCTTTTTTAGTATCATGTTTCTGTTCAATATGTTTTTTGATGACTCACATTTCACCGGGATTCATATTTCCTTTCATGTCAACATTAAGATTTTTTGCTATTATGTTATTGGATTTGTTGTCATATTTCTATTTGAGAAATTTATAACCATTTAGTAGCCTAAAATTTACTTATGAAGAGAGAAAATATAGATTTAGTTAATGTGTATAACCAACCAAATTACTAAGTCATCCTTTTCCCCATAAGATAAACAATATATTTAATTGACTAGGATGGATTAGTGGGAAAAAAGTGAAAGTATTGAAACTTATTTCATCGAATAAAGCTATGATGCCTACGCATTTTATTTTATCAGTAGGAGAAAACCTGCTTGAAGACGTGAGACCAAATTAAATTGGAAACCTGTTATATAGCAGGAAAACACAATGCTGTTGTTACTCACTTTTAAGATTTTATTCTTCCATTTAACTTTCCCTTCTATTGGTATAACTTACTCATATTTTTATCATGTACTCTTCTGACTTTTCTTCAAGTCATCTCACTATGAAACTTAGTAATCTTGCTGACTCAACGTTTCTTAGTGGACCCCAAAAGATTTTTCTAGACAAGATAAAACGTTCAAAGAAATCTATTCACTGATGGCCCTTTAGTTTTATTTTCCTTGATATGTACTTCTTTCTGGAGTATAGAATGTGAATCCATTATGGTTTCTGTGGGTCATTCTCTTCTCATAATGAGGAACTTCAGTTGTACGAGCAATCAGAATCAAGGGATGCAGTATATAAAGGATTGTTATATGAGTGCTTTTCCTTAGCTACAAATTGTGATAGAACTCCAAAGTCATCATTCTGTTTAGTATTTAGTCAAGCAGTCCGATGTCATTCTATTATGTGATTGCACTGCAGGTAGAATTAGCATTTGAGACCTACATGATCAATCTCACAATTTGTCTACTTTTGTAGGTAACAAAGGCAAAGCACCATTTTGAGAACCTTTCCTTGTCTTCTGCTTGTGAATCTGTCTTGGAAATTGGTAATGCTGGTAACTTATACATCGATGAACACACACCATGGTCTCGCTTTAAACAAGGCAGCGAAAATGCTGAAATGGCTGCAAAGGTGAGCTTTCTAAAGGTTTCATGTTGATGTAAGTGTTTAATTTCAAAGTTTTGGACCCTTGCTGTGTGAATTTGTCCTAGGCGCACCATGGAATTGGATTCAGGCTCTGTTTGGCAATCTACTAGCGGTTAATAGCGAATAGGGGTTAGCGGCTAGAGATTAGCGGTAGCGAGTTAATTATTAAATTTAATAAAAATGTTTGGCAAATGCAGCATTTGAATCAATCAATAAATGTAAAATGACTAAAAAGAATACAAATAATTATTTAAATAATTTGCATTAATATATGTATCATAAATTTAATAACACATTTTGAATTTTAATTATTTTAATATTAATAAATAATAATAAAATAAATATCTAACCAAATGATTTATAAGTTAATAAAATAATAATAAATAATAAAATGATCATGTAGTATAAAATAATAAATGTATCATACAAATAGTAATTAATATTGAAATATTTTGAGGTATATCTAGAAATAAATTTTAATACGCTTGTAGTTACCTTAGATGTTGGTTTTCAAATCGTCTCAAAACGCTGAGTTTCAATCACTTATCGCTATTATTAATTATGTTTGTCAAACATCTTAAATAGCGTATTGACTTGGTCAACACGCTACTCGTTATTGTAGACGCTATTTTAAAGGTGTGCCAAACAGGGCCTTAGTGTTACATGTTGGTATAAAGCAACTATTTTGTCACTGATTTTTCATACATAAGATAATTCAAATCTAGATGAAAAGTATTTATATTTGTGAAATGAAAGTGTTTCTTATTCTTTTTTGGATACATAAAGTTATTATTGGGTAGGTGTGGAACTGGAAAAGGTAAAAAACAGCAATTAGAAATGAATTTACGCTCTTTACTGATAACATGATTTGTAAAACAATGCAAATAGAACCTCTGCTTTGATCTGCCATATGCTCCTTAGATTTAGTTCTGAATATATTTACTTCACACGGCAACTGGCATCAAATACTTGCACTGAATAACACAATTTTCTTTTCTGATGTTACCTACAGGACCTTGTCATTATTCTTGAGACTATGAGAATTATAGCTGCTGCTTTATCTCCGATCACGCCCAGCCTATGCTTGAGAATTTATTCACAACTCGGATTCTCAGAGGATGAATTTAAATCAATAACTTGGGTATCAACATAAACCTTTTTCCACTTCATTGTCAATATACTTTTATCTTTTTGTGGTACTGCACCAGTGCGTTAATTAGTATAAACTGAATATGTAGCTGAGTTCCTGGCTTTCGAGGTAGCATGAACGTACAAGACTTTAACTAGTCATACCCATGACAATCTAATATGTTTATGAGCTGTTACCAGTAGCCTGTTGATCATGACTCCTGTGTATCTAGCTGGATGAAACAAATTTAGCATGCACAACAACCTTAAAGTTTAGATTTTCTTTATTCAAAGTTTTTTTTATTCAGGAGTCTTAATTTGAGTTAACCTATTGGTTCCGTATGTATTGTAGAACGACACCAAGTGGGGAGGGCTGAAAGCAGGTCAAATAATGGCACAACCTGCACCAGTTTTTGGAAGGATTGAAATAATAGAACCCGGAGAAGATGGAGATGAATTGGCCAAGAAACCAGTCAAAGGAAAGAAGAAAGCCTCTCGCTCTCAAGGGCTTGTGGAGGCCTAATTGCTATGCTCACCACAAGGCTGCTGGATTTTTGTTTGGCCTACTATGTACGCTAACAACTCTGCAGTAATGATGAATGTAGGCAGGGGATAAGTTTAATTTTTGAGAAGATAAAAATTTGCTACTGCATACACAATACAGAGTGTCACACTGACTTGATACTTATCATGAGTTTTGTTGAAGCCCTCTGCCAGTATAAGCATGGCTATGATGTCATGTGAATCTTAAAATTCTTCAAGTATCATTGTTAAGATGTCATTTTTTTTAAGTTCCTGCAGAAGATGTTGTTGAACAGAATCGTTACATGGCTAATTATAAGTTGGAGTTTTGTGTCATCATGCTAAAACAAGTGCAGCCAGGTGCTTGAACTGCTCCATAATATCTCATTTAAACTTTCGCAAGCCTCAAAGCTGAAAGCTTTTACACAAAACATGAAATGTACAAGTTCTTAGTGCATTTAACTATATGCAGATCTTGTTGATACCCTAGAGATGACATCAAATGATATACCATTCTCTTGCAGCCTCTTCTGTAGATCAGTCGGGCCAAAGACGATGCCCGGAGTAAAGACGCCGCCTCCCGGAAGGTTAGCACGGTCCTTCAACAAAACAAGAGCACACTGAACAAGAATGATCGGAGTGGTCACATATGCTATCTCAGGGCCTGATACCCTGGTGACTACTTGAACGTCCGGCTTGCTACCGCTTTGTGAAGCCAGGCTGCTGTCGCTGTAGCCATGTCCGACGAACCACATCTTGAAGGAAGCACTTGATACCTCCTCCTCCGTTGGCCCTGTCTTTCTAAACCATCCGAGAGAGAAGATCGCTGGAAACTTTAGCAGAAGTGATCTTCCAAAGGAGAATTTTCCGAGGAGGCCAATGAATAGCCCAGTGAATATGAACCTGATGACGCCTATCATAGATTTGGTGCCAATCTTGACACCAAAGTGGGCAGGCTTCACAGCTGACCAGCTGACCAGAAGGACTTCGTGTTCTCTATGTGATGTCCAGTTTCATGTGCACCAGGAAGGCCATGAGGGTGCTCTGCGAGCATCGAAAGTGTCCGCCGGACAACGACGGAATCCGCAGAAGGTAGTCTTAATGCCCAAAGTCCTAATGACTTATGGTGCTCTACCAGTGATCCTTTGGGAGGTGGAGGGCCTGGAATCTGCAATGAGAACGCCATCTTAGCAAGTAGTAACATAGGCAAATGTGTTCTTCCATATCTAACCAAAACATAGGCAAATGTGTTCTTCAACCGAAACATCTGCAGATAGAAATGACATCTTCCATGCGGTTCATACCAATTAGATCATTATTATTGATAGTGAATTGTTTGTGTTACACGAACATGAGTTCAGTGAAACATATCATGCATATGAACAAGGAAGAACAGAGTGTAGAAGAAGGCTTTGGCTCACCACAGGTCGTGCCCGCTTTGGCCTGGACCTCCTGAGCTCCTGCAACTGTGCTACGTTCGCCACCCCAAGCACGGCGGACTCGTACGTCCCAACGTTCCCCACGATCCTCCTGTCGGACTCCAAGCTCAGATAGGCCTCCACCCGATTGGGCACTGCCGGCGGCGCCCACTACCGGACGTCGAACATGAGCCCAAGCTCGGCCGGCACGGAGTCGAATCCACACGCCGAGACCACCAAAGACCCCGCCTTGACGGCCCTCTCGTGGTACTTGGCCTCCATCCGCTCCATGAACTCCGGCTCCCCGGAGACGTCGAGGTAGTCGGCGCCGGCCTCCACGCAGGCGGACACGACGGGCTCTCCGTAGAGGGGAGGAGGGGTCTCCGGAGGTGGCGGAGAGGTACCTGAGGGCCTCACGGACGACGTACTTTGTAACGCCCCGCGAGCGCGCCCCACACGTGGTCGAATCGATATCCGACACGCGTCGAGGAGGCTCCCGAGGCGGTACGAGAAAATAATAAACTATGACAACGGAAGACGATAAATTGCAGCAATAGTGCACAGCGGAAACGATCAATAAACTCACATATACAGTCGTGAGAATACTTGAAGTTAACTTAAACAAGTTAAGTTACAACATTCGCCAAAAGGCTAAACATAGTCTCGAGCTTATAGCTCATACAACAGACTCGATACATGCTAAAAGTAAGCAAAAGATCTACTAATTGACCATACAACAAAGTAGACTCGATACACAACATGTGCCATGTGCAATCTTCACGCCAAGAGCAGCACCTCCATACCTATGTCTGANTAATAAAATCTTTAAACCGGTTTCACAAAATATACGCGGAAGCTCAAATCGATTTGTCGCAAAACTCAAATCCAAAAGCCTTATATCGTGAATAAGCACAATAGCGATATAAAGTGAGAATGCACAATAATAAGAAAAGCGAGGAAGATAGAAATGCAAACTCAAGACAAAGAAATTGTTGACGAGGTTCGGCCCCAACTTGGCCTACGTCCCCGTTCCGACTTCTCGACCTCGAGACCGTCGGAGATCCACTAGCTTTCCTTCGTAGGGCAAGGAAGACCCAATTACACTAAACTCATCATTTCTTCGCTTCAAGAGGTAGACGAAACCTCTTCTCCAAGGAAGCTTACAATCTCACACTTTTCTTCGCTCAAGAAGCTATGTGTGAACATCTCTTACAATGGAACTAAGTGTCTTACAATGATGCAAATAAAGCTTCTCACTCAATCTCTCTTTTATAAGATGAACACACTTAAGAACAAGAGAAAGGGAGAAGAGATTTGCAAGTTGTGGCTCAAACTACTCTTGTTGTGCTCTAGGAAGTTTGCAAGATGATTTCCCCTTTGTTGCATCTGTTGTAACCTCCAAAACACTCTCTTATAGTCTCTTGTCTTCAATATGACCGTTGCATACTTTTTCCTTTGATTTGACACAAGAAAATCAACTTTTGGAACTTTCCAGCTCGCCACCGGTCGATCGCTCCATCCATCGGTCGACCGTTCTGGCAAAATATAGTCGTTGGAGTTGCAACGGTCGACCGCTCCACTGTACCGATCGACCGCTCTGTCAAAGTATAGCCGTTAGAGTTGAAGTGGTCGATCGCTCCTCTGTACCGGTCAACCGCTATGAAATTTTATCATAACTCTTGCAGAATGCATTGGACCGGTCGACCGGTTCAGGATACCGGTCGACCGCTTCTCCTGAGTCAGCTTGATAGGTTTGCACTGTTTTGATCATAACTCTCTGCACCGATATCCGATTGATGTGATTCTTGATTCTTTGGAAATATAAAGAAAATGTCTACAACTTTTGTATTCATGACTCAATCCAGAACTCTCAGTAACATCTTAAAAAAAACTTGTTGAACTTTGATTAGCATGTTATGAGTATATGGTCGGTCGACCAACCTTTGCTACGTTCAACCGACCTTGAGAGTTGATCCATCCAATTTCGAAATTTCTTAAATTATGATGCATTAAATCATTGGAACTTTCAAGTCTTCATTCCACCTATCTTTTCATCACGTAAATAACTTATTAGTAAACACAACTCAATCTAAAACATAAAGTAGGATGACCAAATATTAATATGAAGTTTAACACATAGAGCTATCTTTTCCAAATTAATCCCTTTTGGATAGTTATAATTACTCGAGGTTTGTATCATCAAAATATAATGGTTTAAGGCATAAAGCCTATGTTCCAACACATATATGTTATTTCTTTCACGTGTTAAAAATCTCCAACAAACTATATGAGTTGCAATCAAACATCACATTGTTCAGAAAAATGAGCCTCAATTCTCGAGTAAGTTTTCTCTCCAAATAACATTTGTCATACCAATATTTATCAATTGTCATTTATGAAATAATATCCTTCTCCCTTGAAACTTAAGTACAATAACAAAAAAAAGTTGGGTTATTTTCATTTAACTCCCTCGAACTATTGCAAAAAAAGGGATCTAGCCCTCAAGTATAAAACCAGGCAGATATAGGTCTAAACTTCTTTCGATTGACCAGTTTTGTCCAACAATCCGGTTTTTCAATTTTTTGAATTGTTTTAATTTATTAAATTATTAATTTACCCCTCTCTCACTTCTTTACTATCTCTCTCCTATCCTCCTTACCCTCCTCTTCTCTTCTCTCTCTCCTGTCCTCCTCCTTTCTCTCTCGCACTTGGTCCCATCTTGCCTGCACGCGCAGGCGAGCAGGTGACGCTCGCCTAAGCGCGCAGGCGAGCAGGTGACGCTCGCCTAAGCGCGCAGGCGAGCAGAGAAGTCGGATTGTTGGACTGAGAGAGATAGTAATATTGGTAATTTAATAAATTAAAGAACTGAGAGAGGGGGGGGGGGTAAATTAATAATTTAATAAATTAAAACGATTCGAAAAATTGAAAAACCGGATTGTTGGACGAAATTGGTCAATCGAAAGAAGTTCAGACCTATATGTGCCTGGTTTCATACTTGAGGGTTAGATCCAAATTTTTGCGATAGTTCGAGGGAGTTAAATGAAAATAACTCAAAAAAGTTAAAGCCCTTACTAGCACCCTTATGACAAAATTATCATCAATGAGGCTCACTGAAATTAAAGATGTGCGTGATCACATCATACACATAAAATACATCATGGTTCAACTAAAAAAGTTTGAGATTGATATGTCAGATTATTTTCTTGTGCATTTTATTTTGAACTCTTTACCTCAATAATATGGATCTTTCAAATATCTTACAACACAAATAAGGATAAATGGTCTATAAATGATCTTTTGACCATGTGTTTGCAAGAGGAAGGTAGACTGATTGCTGAGACAAGAGATATTGCACATCTCACTACGTACGGATAGAAGAAAGTTAATGTGCAACATAAGGAAAAAGAAAAAATACCAATACAATATGACATTAAGAAAGAGTCAAAATGTTACTTTTGCAAAAAAAGGGACACATGAAGAAAGACTCCTATCAAATATAAGAATGACAAGTCGATCTTTTTAGTATGTTATGAATATAATATGGATGCTATTTGTCATAACACTTGGTGGATTGATTTTGATTCTGCAATCCATGTTGCCAATACCTTTCAGGGCTTTCTAAATCATAGGCAGCCAATGGATAACGAGAGTAACATCTATATGGGAAATAGAATGTAATCAAACGTTGCTGTTGAAGTTGGAACATGCAAAATTATTGTAAGTTCTCATTTGGTGTTAAATTTGAAAATTACATTTTTTATTTTCAATTTTTCTAAAAAATTGATTTTAGATTCTGGATTTTTTTCCTTATGGATATTCTTTTACATTTTAAGATTCATCTTGTACTTTACAATATAGATTTGAAATTGTTGAGAAATAA
Organism: Pontederia paniculata; assembly: GCA_001647135.1. Classification (NCBI taxonomy): domain Eukaryota; kingdom Viridiplantae; phylum Streptophyta; class Magnoliopsida; order Commelinales; family Pontederiaceae; genus Pontederia; species Pontederia paniculata. Next base: position 32,774 of record LTAE01004087.1, on the reverse strand, counting down.
TTTGTGATGATCTTTTTGAAGTTTATTTGCAAGACAATTTCGTTTACAATGATATACATGCCCATGCAAAAGTAGGTATTAAAAGGAGTTATGAATAAGGATTTCTCTTCATTATGGCAAAAGAGATTATGCCACATATCTCTTGATTGAATTAAAATGTTGGTAAAAGATTGAGCATGTAGTACTTTAGATTTTACTAATTTTAAGACATGTATATAATGTATAAAAGAAAAATAGACTAACATGTCAAAGAAAGTTGCTAAGAGAAGTTTAGAAATATTAGAGATATCATACATACAAATTTGTAATTCAAATATGAACTTGTATGGCAAAAAATATTTCATCTCTTTCATAAACGATTTTTCACGATATATGCATGCATCTCTACTTACTTCATAATAAATATGAAGTATTAGACGTTTTTAAAGTTTTCAAGGCAAAAGTACATAAATAATGCGAAAAACAAATAAAAATCGTAAGATCAGATAGAGGAGTTGAACTTTACGGTAGATACACTTAAAATGGTCAAATTTTAGATCTTTTTGCTACATTTCTTCGAGAACATGTGATAGTTGCCCAATATACTATGACATGATCATCAAATCAAAATGATGTAACTGAAAGAAGAAATCAAATATTATTAGACATGATTCATAGTACGCTGAGTAGTTCTAAAATACTTAAATCTTTGTGGATCGAAGCATTAAAGACATCTACGTATATATTAAATCATATTTCAACTAAGACAATTTTTAAAACTCCACTTGAGTTATTCAAAGGTTGAAAACCGAGTTTGCTACATATGTGTGTATGAGGATGCTCATCTGAAATAAGAGTTTATAATCCATAAGAGAAGAAACTAGACCCGAAAATTATTAGTGGTTATTTAGTTGGATATGCCGAGAAGTCCAACATGTACAAATTTATTGTCTATCTCAATCCACTGATTCGTGGAATCAAGAAATGCAAATTTTTAAGATGATTTGATTAGTGAGGCTGATCAAATTCATGAATCACTTTTTGATTATGATCATTTAGCCACTATTTCAAGTGATAGACATATTCAAAATGCACCCTTAGTAAGTGCATTAGAATCAATCATTGATATTCTACATATTTTTCACAATAATCTAGAAGATCAAGTTGATTAACAATCATCCAAATTTGTTGAACAACCAATTGTAGATCTTACTCCTTAAAAGAAAAATGATACAATATTAAGAAGATCAATTAGGGATAAAATGTCAACAATATCTAGTGATTATTTTGTTTATCTACATAAAATGAGTTTTGACATTAGAGCTGAAAATGATCCTGAAATATTTTCACAAGCAATGAAATACAAAGAATCTAAGTTATGGTAAGATGCTACGAAAGAAATGATGAATTTCTATGACATTAAACAAAGTTTGGGATCTCGTCGAGTTGCTTAAAGGATCAAAAGTCATTGGGTTTAAATGGATCTTTAAAACTAAAAAGGATTTATTGGGCAACATCAAAAGATATAAAACAAGACTTATAGCTCAAGGATTCACTCAAAAAAAGGAGTTGATTATAATGATACATTTTCTCCTATATTTAGAAAAGACTCTCTTCGTGTCATCATGGCATTAATAGCACATTTTGACTTAGAGCTATATCAAATAGATGTGAAAACAAATTTTCTCAATGTAGATTTATAGAAAAATATTTATATGAAACACCCAAAAAGATTGCTCTCGAATAATAGTGAACATTTGGTATGCAAACTTTGAAAATTCATGTACGAATTGAAACAAGCATCCCGCCAATGGTATTTAAAATTTCATGGTGTAATTTCTTCATTTGGTTTTATAGAAAAATATCATGGATGAATTTATATATCGAAAGATTGGTGAGAGTAAATTTTGTTTACTTATTATTATATGTGCATGATATTTTACTTAATGCCAATGATAAATGATTGTTATACGAGGTCAAACAATTTCTCTCTAATAATTTTAATTTCTCTCTTATGTCATTGGCATTAAGATCCATAGGGATAGATCTCATGAAATTTTGGGTCTATCACAAGAAGTCTATATTGATAAAATATTAAAGAGATTTCGGAAGAAAGATTGTTCACCAAGTGCAGCATCAACTGTTAAGGATGACAAGTTTAACTTAAACCAATGCTCTAAAAATGATCTGGAAAAGGAGCAAATACAAAGTATCCCATATGTTTCAGTCATTAGTAGTCTTATTTATGCTCAAGTTTGCACAAGGTTCGACACTGCTGTTGCGGTTGGCATGTTGTGAAGATATCAAAATAATCCAGGTTTAAGCCATTGGAGAGCTGGAAGAAGGTGATGAGGTACCTTAAGGGTACAAAAGATTATATGCTTATATACAAGCGGATTGACAAACTAGAAGTAATTGGCTATACAGATTCAGACTTTGCTGAATGTGTCGATTCACGAAAGTCAACATTATTATATATCTTTTTATTTGCTAACAAAGTCATAAGTTGGATGAATGTTAAACAAAAATTGATTGCTACTTTCACCATAGAAGCAGAGTTCACATCTTGTTTTGATGCAACCTTGCATGGTATATGATTGAAGAGTTTCATATCAAGATTTAGTATTGTTGATTCTATATCGAAACCCAAGATATATAATAATAATAATAACTCAACTTTTGTATTCCTGGCTAATGATGACAAAAGTGGTGATCGAGATAAATTCGTTGAAATTAAATATAAAGCTCTAAGGCATCATATCAAAAAGAAGAAAATAGCCACTGAACATATTATCCATGACTTGATGATTGTTGATCCTTTGACAAAAGGCATGCGATCGAAGAATTTCAGGGATCATGTAAATAAAATAGGGCTTGATTCCATTATGCAATAATTGTATAGATACTTTTCATACTCAAACTATTGTTATTTTGAAAAAAAGTTATTTCTCATTAAGAAGTATACATTTTGGGAAGAAAAACTTAAGTGTTGGAACACAAAAAATAAAGATTGAATGAAAGGAAGATTGAGATAAAAGTATATGGACCAAGTAGGAGAATGTATAAGTTCCATAACATTAAAATGTAAAATGTTAAAGAATGATTCTTTACCTTTAATTTGGTCCATTCATTTTTCTTTCATCTTTTGATAACTTGAATAATCCTCATATTAGATGTTTGTAAACATTTGTTTACAAACGTATTTCATGGATTATGTTTTCTGATGGTGAAAATTGAATATATAAATTCACCATTGTCTAATGGAGTCCTCAAACTTTTCAAAACAATTTCATATACCATCTACGAGATTTGGTTAGAGCGAGAAAGATCTCCCTGAGTTGACACTTAAATACTTAATTTGTTTTTTAACCATCAATGACTAAAGGTATAATTTTATTCTGCATTTATCTATATTATTATTATTTTTAATCATGATTAAGAAATTAATTCTTTATTCTATCAAAAGAATAAATGACAGATTCTTATATTTTAATCATGATTAATTTTATATTTAAGAAATCAAATTATGAATATAGATTTCTAACATATTGAAGTCTCCATCACTTTTATTTTAGGCTAAAATTTAAACTTTAATCTTTTATGCTTACTGAAATAGTTAAAGACTGTCAAACTCCAGATCTTAGAAGAGACACCTCTGGATAACATGTAAGGATCATGAGCTCCTTGGTGTTAGTTGTATCTCATGTTCTTTTTATTTGTGCACATATTTATATATTCATAAATGCACCCTTCATCATATATTTTTATTCACGTTTACATATTTACTATATTGCTTAACATGGTTTGTGTTGTATATTTTCTTACATATGACAAAAGTATCATATTTTAGTATATATACTGATATCCAATATGTTATGTTATATAGTAGCTATGATGTATAATTTAAGCATGATTGATTTTATGAGATTACCACTTATATATTATAGATTGACAAATGTTGACAAAGAAGAGAATCTTTTTGGGGCACCATGTGGCTTTGATTTTCTAAATTAGCATAGGTTGATGGAAAGATAGTTTTGAAATTTGCACTTTGTTATGGATTCAAAAATCTGCAGAGTATCGTCAGGAAGTTATGGAAAATGTGGCTATCATTTCCTTGAAGTTATGGGCTTCCCATCATGTAAGTTCCATTTAGAAAATAATTTTTTCATTAATCCACAACCTTGATTTTGTAATTTTCGAATCATGACTGCTTGAATGGGGGTAGTAAAAAAAACTAAAGGCTGGTCAATCCACAAAGGACAATCATCCAACTATTTGAAAACTATATACTCACAAGATGTAAGTCTCAACAAAGTATTTGAAAGTAGAATTTTATTATGTAGGATTGTTTCTGTGCTCACACTTCAGTTGGTATAAGCTAGTTACAAAGAACATTAACATAGTTACTCTACTTTTGGAGTCCTAAGCATTACTTAAGAGATTGTTCTCAACATTTGAAATGTTGTTTATTAGTCAATTAAAAAGTGAGGATGCAACAAAAAATATCAAACATTTGTCACGTCATTCCCGTATTTTTATATGTGCTATAGATTAACCGCTGCTATGATTTACACATGGAGAAAAAAACATTTTTCATTTATTTGGGCATGGGTGGAGTGCGATTGTCCTTACATAATTTCTCCAAATTCATTGTTTGAATTGTGAAATTGTGTGGTATTGATTGATGAACTAAGTAAACATTTACTTGATCGACTTTGAATAAAATGACTAATGAGAAAAGAAATATAAATCACTCATCAATGATGAGTTCCCGTTATGCTTTCAGGTTCAAGTTGTGGACCCCGTGATTGTCCAATTGTCAAGAAATTGTACTAGGAATGACTTGAGCTTCAAAAGAGGCAATAAATTATTTGCATACTGAATCCATCCACATGTGAAAAGTGTTGCATCCCCGCATAAATGGTGATGTTGTCCAACCATTAGTTACTTCCTTTTGCCTATATTAATTTATGTAAATATTTTCTTTGTAGGAAGTTGGGGAAAATGACTGTGAATGTAAATACTTTTGTTGTGGCGATAAATTTGTTGGCAAACAGTTGCACCTAGTGATCAAACACTGCAGTCGGACATTTTTCATCAGAAGTTGGATTCAGTATGTGAAGTAGTTATCATTTGGCTTGCATCAATTGTACTTTTGATGATATATTTTAAGGTAGATTCAAAACTTTATGTCAAGTTTACAAAGTTTGTAAGAAGTTTCCTTGTCTCAACTAATAGAGTACACATTGTCTTCTATCTTATGGACAATTAAATTTGAAATGTGCGGTTAAAAATAAATAATATATTTATATATTTTTTATTTATTTTTTAATTATATATCTTTAGGAGATATGATGTAACCTATTTAAATATAATACACTTCAAGACTTCTTTTTTTAGCCAACTCCGTGACTAAGAAAGTGCCAAAAGTATAATTCATAGTTTACTTATAAAGTAGAATTTTTCATAGAACTTTCATATGAAAATGGAAACAAAGAGGATCAAAAGGGAGAATAATTAGTATTAACAAGAACTTATTTTTCCATAAAGAAATATAGTCATTAAATATGTGAGAAAAAATAAGAGAAGGACAAAGAAAAAGAAACTATAACCTGTGTTTGGTATTTCTCACTAATCTATGCATTCCTTTTGATAGTATGGGGGAAGAGTGTGTCATCCTCCCCCTTTGAATACATGTCAATGAAACAATGTGATAGTAGCTAACAGTAAGATAAAATAAACGACTGATATGTTTGCAATTGTTATTCCCTTTGTTAATTGCTGCAGTAGATATGTTTATCAGAAGGATATAATGATTGACGAAAGTATTAATTCGAATTTAATTTATGAAGTTATGATTAAGTTTATTAATATAAAATTAATTAGATGCTAATAGTTAAGTAAATTATTGCGTAAAAAACATCACATTCTCGTGTTATAAATAAATCTACAGCTCAATATCCTCCTCTTGCCTGTTTGGTTTCGTTCTGTAACTCGGATAAAAGACAGCTTTGTTTTCAAATTAGTCCCTGTAATGTTATAATAACATGAATAAACCCCTACGATTCGATCCAGCAGCAAAACGGTTCGGTTCGAGGGACCGGTCTATGCGCCAAGCGGCTTCGAAAAAGTTTTGGAACTGGACCGGGTTCGCCGAACCCCCAAGTCGGTTACCGTCTTAAGGTAGGATTTAGGCGAAGCCAACATACGCGTATAAAAATACTCATCGTATATACGTGCTTAGTGCGTGATTCATATTAGAAGTGGACTCCACGTTCGGCTTCTCCTCTTCTTCGCCTGTGTTTCCGACTTGGAGTAGCATCCATGGCCGACAGCACGGATTCCTCTGCGGCAACGATGGCGGCGGAGGCCGATCCTGCGCCGTCAAAGGTGGTGGAAAAGAAATCGTGGGCGGACCTCGCGGAGGAGGAGAAGGAGTCGGCATCAGACGCCGCTTCTTCGGTTGCCGGCGAGGCCGAGTCTGCCGAGTTGAAGAAGATCGAGTCGCTCTCTATCTCCGACGATGGGGCTGGTGGTGCACGGCCTGCGGAGGAGCCCAAAGTTGTCGAGGGAAGACTACTGGAAGATCCCGACGATTCGGATATTAAAGCGGTAAAGGGTGATCCTTTTTCTTTTCTAGTTCGTCTTCCTAGGGTTCAAGGAATTTGTATGTTTTCGGACTTAGGTTTCAGTTTTCTTGTAGTTAAGAAGCTAATATCTTGGATGGATCTATCTGATAGATGGTATAAAGGACTACGATGATTCTACTGACTAACTCGAAATGTTTTCGTTTTTTTCTTAGTTTACCTTAATTTCTGATTGCTATCCAAAATGCATGCTGATTTATCCGCCATCAGGGCTATGAATTGTACTACGACCACAATTTCTATCCAAATTCAGTCTTTTATTGGTGCGAGTTGAACCACTGTTCGAACAGTAGATCTCTGAGGTGTAAAGATCTAATTTTGATCGACTAATCTTGGTCAGTAACTTCTGTTAATATCATGTTTAGGTTGCGTTGTTTTTAGTTAATCTTATTGGTATTTGGACTAACTTGACTTTGTTGATTGTCAAAGCAATCTTAACAACAATGACTCACTAACTTTACTGCTAACTCGGAGGCTCCATTGTTTTGCTTTAATGATTCAGCATGCATCACCCAATTTATGGGTTTTATAGTCACTTTTCTCGTTTACTCTACAACTTAAGTTTGCAATTAAGTACTATGTACTTGTCTCACTGAGATTTACGAGGATTATTCTAGGGTTATATTGTTTTTCTAGTGAACTATTCTCGTTGATGCTTTCACGGCAGTTTCTGATATGATATGTACCTACTTAAATAGGTGACATCTGGAAATGCTGTTTATACATCTGCTGTCATGTTTGAAGACCTGAATTTATCGGAGGATCTTATTAAGGGATTGTATGTGGAGATGGGTTTTAGTAGGCCTAGTAAGATACAGGCCATTACCCTTCCTATGATTCTTAGTCCCCCATATAAAGATTTAGTAGCTCAAGCTCACAATGGCTCTGGGAAGACGACATGCTTTGTCCTTGGAATGTTGAGTCGTGTGGATCCAAAAAGGAAAGTACCTCAAGCCATATGCATTTGTCCTACTAGGGAGCTGGCCCAACAGGTTAATCTGCAATTTCTCCTTCTTCCCTTCTGTCATTTCAATGATATTATATTTTATCATACTCTAACTTCAAGGATTACAGAATCATGCAGTTCTTCTGAAGATGGGAAAATTTACAGGCATAACGTCAATGTGTGCTATCCCATCAGATTCTGCTAATTATATCCCAATAACAAAGCGTCCTCCAGTAACTGAGCAAATAGTCATAGGCACTCCAGGGACTATTAAGAAGTGGACATCAGCCAAAAAGTTGAGTACACGGGATGTGAAGATACTTGTCTTTGATGAGGCAGATCACATGTTAGCTGAGGTCGAACTTTCCTTTCGATATGTCTTTAATATCTTTTAACTTTCTCAATGATCTTATCTATTTAGCATGTAATTGGTATCATTTTCTATAGCTCTTCTTTGTTGATATCTTGCTTAAGAATATGATCCTATAAAGAAAACTAGTCATATAGTTGTCTTTATTATCCCAAGAATTTCTTAGTCGCTTGCATTGTTTGCTTGTTTTTTCCTAAGAATGAAAAGGATCTCAAAGTCATGCGTAGCTGTCAGCTTGGTGTATTAAATTTTTAGAATTTACAGGTCATGCCAACTATATCCATTTGTACTTCATTACGTATTATATCTTATCTAATTTATTTTGTGCCATACTTTACTGTTCACCTGATCACAGAAAGTTTCTTTTTATTGGTGACGTGATGAAATTAGAAATGGGCAAGATAAACTGTTGAGTTAATTCTTAGTATCTCTTACCATGAAAAAAAAACTTTTTTTTTTCTCTTTCCTATTTAGCCAGTTTATGTCTCTATTATATAGCCTGTCTTGAAATAAAAAAAATCCTGGACCTTCTACATGCTTTTTTGGCATTGCATTCTGACTGAGGATGGAATCACTAGAATTACAATGGCCTGAAGTTTGATGATTCTTGAATTATATCTCGGAATACATTATCAAAGTTGATTGTGGATATAAGTGCTTTTCACACCTTAAAAAGAGAAATAGTTGCATTTATTTCTGGTGTTTGCATTCAGTACTTTGTGCCATTGGCTTATCCATTAGGATTTGGTGATTGGAAGACACCAGACAAGATATTGCAGAAGCCAACTTATAATGTAGTGAAGTAAATATGCCTTTGTGCTTCTGATAGAAGGTGTCCAAAAATGTTAAAACATAAAGGTGAAAACATGTCAAGATGATTCAGACTTGGGTATCAAGTCATCTTTGAAATGACATTTTAGATATCGTGAATAATAATTTTATTCCTATTTTCTTAGAGTTGCAACCTTTATTTGTTACCGAGTTTTTTAAGGATGATTATCAAGTCATCTTTGAACTGACGTTTTAGATATTGTGAAAAATCATTTTATTCCTATTTTCTTAGAGTTGCATAATTTATTTGTTACCAAGTTCTCATATCTTGGTTTTTGGTGCAGGATGGGTTTAAGGATGACTCTGAGAGAATCATGAAAGAAATTCAACGAAGTAGTGGTGGATGCCAGGTTTGTTCTAGTTTGATCTCTTGTTTCTTTTATGTTAAAAGGAAACTATAAGGGCATGCTAATTGCTAAGCATACCCAGATTAACAGGGGTAGGAGATGATAACCACATGTATACATGGTTTCACTGGGAGAAACTTTTTTTTAGCAACTGTCAATGGCTTTGAGCAATCTCTGCAAGATTATCTGTGAAGACTGCATCATGTTGCCTACAAAAACCATGATGCAGTTTTCCTACATACTTTGAATTACAAGGCACCAGACAAGATTTTGTAATATGTTCCCCTATTAAAGAAAATGGTTTGTTTTATGTTATTCGGCAAACATGATACAGTCTTCCCACATATTTTGAATTAGAAGGCACCAGACTGGATTTTGTTTTTTGTTTCCCCTAAAAATTCCTTTTGTTTGACGTTATTCAGTCAAGTTGTTGATCAGCATTTCCTATGGAAAATAGTGGTTACAGCAAGTTGTTTCTTTTTCTTAGCATTGGTGTGCCATTAGTAATCATTGCCAAGTACGTGAAATGAGCTTTGTTTTCAAAGTATCGAGCTAAATGGTGTGCCTTAAGATTGGGTTGCATTAAGAATGGATTATGCGTTCTTATTTATTTGGGTCAAGATTATATGTTCTTATTTGAATTGTGAAGTGTAGCAGTACCCTTGGTTAAAAGTTTACCTTACCTTGTTGCTGATCTATGAGTGTTTTTTGTCTTTATCTTTTTTTTTATTTCTCTTATGAGTTCCTTTCCAATGCTTGGCCTAATATTATTAGACACCACAACCACACTTTTGCACCTGAAAATGTTTGGTGAGATGTGTCTTTAGAATTGCATTTTACTATATTTTATTTATTCCCTGTTTGACTATGACAACATAACAATCGTTGTTCAACAGGTGCTTCTGTTTTCTGCAACATTTAATGAAACTGTCAAGGAATTCGTGTCTAGAGTGGTTAAAGATGGAAATCAAATATTTGTGAAAAAAGAAGAGCTTACATTGGAAAAAGTCAAGCAATACAAGGTCCGAATTCCGGATGAGCTTGGCAAAATAGAAGTGATCAAGGACAGGATTTTTGAATTTGGCCAAAAGGTGGGGCAGACAATTATATTTGTGCGTACAAGGAATAGTGCCAGTATGCTACACAAAACGTTGAGTGATGAGGGCTATTCCTGCACATCAGTTCAAGGTGCTCTTAAGCAAGAAGACCGAGACCGGATTATAAATGAATTTAAGGTTGGATTGACCAAGGTCCTCATAACCACAGACTTGTTAGCCCGAGGTTTTGATCAAAGACAGGTATCAACATTATAAACCTGCATGCAAGTAACATTAATTCCTTATAAAATTCCTGACATTTTTTTTTCGTGTCTTGAAGGTTAATTTGGTTATAAACTATGATCTTCCTGTAAAGTATGAAAATCCAACAGAGCCTGATTGTGAATTGTACCTGCATAGAGTTGGTAGAACAGGGCGTTTTGGCAGCAAAGGTAAGATTTTTACGACTTTTCATCACTATGTCGACTCTGAATTTGTTTTCTTTTACCTTTACCATGTTCTAATTAATGAACATGAAGTTCTGAGTAAAAAATGAAAGATACTTTTTTATGTATTGTCGGAGGACTTTCATTAATTGCATTGGAAATCTTAGTCTTTTTTTCTTAATTTGAGCTGTCATTTTTCTGAAAATTGAATTTGCTTGGCTTCCTGATTTATCCCGTGATTCTTCAAATAGGTGCTGTATTCAACTTTGTATGCGGCAGTCGTGATGAAATGGTGATGGAGAAAATTGAACGTCATTTTCAGCATCAAATACCTGAGGTACTTTGGATTTAGTTTATTCCCTATATCTTGTTACCATTCTTTTTGCAGTGTTTGTAGAAACTGAATCATAACCAACACTACAGGTCCTTAACTGGAGGAGCGAAGAACATTTTGAGACTGCCCTTAAGGGTGCTGGTTTGCTATAGGACAATTTTCTTCCATCGGGTGGCAAGGAATTCTGGTGTACGGTCCATTTTGATTTTTTTTTTCTCATTGATCGTTTCTGTAGAGTTGTTCTTTATCTTGTGAGCTATCGAGATCATGTCACAATGTCGATGCTATGCGTTATTTTATTAAAGTATAGCTTGAAGAATGTTACCTTTACGACTGCAGTGTTTGTATGAAAGTGAACAAGTAGCAAATGCAGTGATTCCAATTGTCGAAAATAAACATCAGTTTGGTGTTTTTATTTCTGGAAACCTGCCTGATCTCAGTTTCCCCTATAAGTGTCCAAGTTCGCTCGCTGCTGTGTGATTCAGTGACACTGCATGATAATACTTGCTGACGGCTCCAACCCTTTCATCTGTTGTGTCATGGAAACCAAGATTTATGGTTCAAAAAATGCATGCAAGGGGATATTTTTTTATGTAATTTGCTGAGTTATATGATGAGAAGATCAATGCTGTGTCATGCATAAAATTGTTTTCCATTTCAATGTTTTCTCACCTATAAATTCGTATCCCATGTCTGTTCTCTTGCAGTTCATCTGATCAGAGACATGCTTGTCCAATTACTTCTTTTTGTTACAAAATATCAATCACAAGCAGCTTGACCTGCCCAAATAAATTTACATCATATGTGAAGAATGAGAACTGTACAAAATTGCTGGTGTTCAATCCTCGACCCTATATCTTCCTAGATCTTTCTTCCACTCATCTGCATTGCTTTCTTCTGAAGTTTCCAGTAGATGTTAACTTACTCAACAACACTCAATCGTCTGGACCCTGCGCCCGGCCTCAGGGTGCCGATATTTGCTCCATCGCCGAAATCTGTGCCGGAACCTGAGCATGCGCCATGCTCACCGTCCGAACACCAACCACCATAACTGAACTGGCCCTTCTTCCGCCGCAGGAGCTCCCTGTCGATCTTGTCGAGCACTGGATCATTATTCTTGAACTTCCTGGCAAACGGAATGTTGCTGAGGATCATCCTTCTGTAATCCTTCATTCCCAGATAGAGAGGGTGCTGTTTTGGAGGATTGTCCCACATGATGTAATGGAGGTCATGGTTGACGGTCATGTTGTGGTAGTCGTTGGAGTTGCATATGACCGTCTGGAAGTAGCCTTCCGGGGACGAGATGAAGTTTGTGTAGTAGAGCAGGAGGGTCCTGGGCAAGTTGTCCCAGCCCATGATGCAGTACTCAGCGAAAGATCTTGAGAGCACAGTCCATGCAGAGCCTGAGAAGGAAGAGCACATCTGATTGTTCAAAACATGCAATAGAAAAATCGAATTTGTAACATTTCCTTGCCAATCACCAGACTGAATTCAATAGTTTTTTTTTCCGCTGAATTAAATAGATCTTGTGTGCTTGTAGAAGTCACTTGTTTAGCACATCAGCATCATGCTACATGCTACATTTTGTGCTCTGACCACTTTGTTATCCGATATTTTACACGTTTTTTGCTCTGTTCACTCTGTATAAAGATGGAACAAAAAACATACCAGTTATGTACCCTTCAAACTATAACAGAAATATATTATATACTGTTATAGTTTGAAGGGCCTTCTACCAAAACGAGGCGTACTTGCAAAATTAATTTTACTCATGGGTGGTCACATGCTGTACATTAGTTGTAGAACAGAGAACAACTTAGCATCAAAAGATTTCGTACTGTTTTTTTTCCTGTAAACAGATTCCAGACATATTGGAAAGTGTAGCCATCCGAGGCTTTTTCTTGATCAAATTTAGTGTTTCAGTACATTTTGGTCATGTTAGGTTCTTCACACATTCTCTTGCCGACACAGGAGGATTCATGTATTTATGCAATTGGCAGATATAATGAAATTTGTAATCATAAAAGTTGAAGAAATCTACTGACCTGTGAAAAGTTTGAAAGAAGTTGGCAGGCTTCTCTGTTTCTCAGACCATATGATCTCTGACTTGTTGCTGCCGGAGAGAGCAGGATCAAAAATTATTGGCCTCACCCTTTTCTTTCTGCAGGAAACAAGAGAACAAAAGGCAATTTGAGATCTAACAGACAAAGTCATAGAAATAAGGAGATACACACATATGTTTATGAATCAAATTGGTTCTTACATCTTCCAACCCAAGTGGCTGGAGTGCTGCACGAAGCTGAGATCTCTAGGCAAAGTAGAGAAGGCCACAATTAGATCTGTAGAGATGTTTGAAACAACATCACTGCAAAAGATTCATACTGCAGCCAGCAACAATGAGAGAGGTTGTACCTTGAGCAAACGTACCATCTTGGGTCATCAATGGGTAGTCCGAGGCGCTGAGGTTTATGAACCAGTCCCACTTGCAGGTCCGCAGCAGGATGGACATGGCGTGGAGGGTGGTGGACAGCATGGTCGGCCCCCTGTACGTGACCAGGTTCGGCTTCCCCACGATCCAGACGTTGCCGAACCGCCTGAACGCCGGCTGGGCGGCGACGAACTCGGACAGCTCGGCGTGCTCCTGGGGCGTGGCCTCGAGGTCGAGGTGGATGAGGTAGTGGTTCCCGGGGTGGTACAGCGCGGCGAGCATGCGCTTCAGCCGGTGGACGTCGCCCCTGGAGGCGGAGACGAGGTAGGCGAAGCTGACGGGGTAAGGCTTCGGCCGACGGCCGCGCTGCGAGAGGTGGAAGGTGGAGGTGGACTTGGACAGCTGCGACGGAATGATGAGAAGGAAGAGGAGGAAGGAGGTGAGGATGAGCGTGAGCATGAACAGTTTGAGGGCCATGTCGATTGGTGGAGCTGTAAAAGCAACAAAGTAGTGGGTTCCTGTGTTTAATTTGGAGTTGGATTTAGAGAAGCACTGCCGGAGCGAGTTGCAGAGGCCAGTGGAGGAGCTGCACATGCAATTTCTGGAGCCTCTGATCAGATCAGAGATGATGGAATGACAGACGATAAGGCCTCAAATTTAATGATCTGTTTTCTGCTTTCTCTATAATTCGAAGATTAGTTTGCAGGAAGGATTCCAGAGAGAGAGAGAGAGAGAGAGAGAGAGAGAGAGAGAGAGAGAGAGAGAGAGATATGTTGCTTGAAGCAGTGATAAAACTTCTTTTTGGCACAACACAGAGAGGAGTGAGTGGAGGTGGTGGTGGTTGGCAGGACGTAGTAATCAAGCGTGTTGGCAAGTGGAGTGTTGGGCGATTCCCCCACCATGGAAGTAGAAGTAAAAAAAAGGAGGGCATAATTGATATAATATGAGTATCAGATCCATTTCCTTGGAAGGAAGGGCTCCCGACTGTACGAACCGCAGTGGTTAAACAGTTTGGTAGGTGCGGCTGCTTTCTGTCGTTGTTTAAAGATTGATTATTATTGGCTTCACCGAAAAAGAAAAGATTGATTATTGGTGCTACTAATAGAGCGGCTCTTCATCTAGGCTTTAAGTTTGAATATATTCTAAATGCAACTTAATTTTCGTCGAGAGCTTCCCTCATCATAGTCAGACGTATAATTTGAGATGACACTAAATTAGTCGAGCTCGATGATAAATAAAACTCCTAATTTATGATCAATACAAAGTCACGTGTGAGTCGAAGAATTGACACAATTTCTCAAAAATTAGGGTGATAATAAAAAAAAATCGCTCATGCAGAAAAGTTGCTCACGTGATTATAAATTTAGTTCGTTCAAACAATCAATTACTATTTATAATATTTTATATTTAAAATAATAGCGAAGCTCATAGTCCACCACTGATTTTTGTGATGTAAGAGAGGAAGCTTTTTTACTTTAGAAACTTTTATAAATAAGAGTTAAAATTCTTAATGAAGTATGCTCTTTTTCTTCGTAACGAAATTTTTTTGACGATAGTTCTTTTTTATCCATAAATATCTTCCTCTTATTCACAATAACAATCAAGAGAATTTTATATATTTACTTTTTGTTTTTAAATTCGTTGATTTATTTTCTATCGATCTCGACGCTATAAGCCTGTAAATCCCTACAAGTATAGCTTTAGAGTTCGAAAAGAAACATTTATTCTTTCGATAACATATCATTCTTTTTCATTACTGAATCGACTAATAATTAATTTTTTGAGCAATATTTCAAAATTATTATTTTTTATTAAAAAAACGAGAGCATCAGGATGCTGTTTTAAATGATAATATAAAAGATGTTACATGATTTTCATCTTTTAATTATTTTTTTCTAAAACTTGTTATTTTAAAATTCGTTGGGTCTTGGAGACGAAGTATTGAATGTAAGCGGCGCTTCCAAGTTCGATCTTGATTAAAAAAAGTTAATAAGATCGGATCTCATCGGGTTGCAAGAGAATTTAAGAATTGAAGGTGATGATTATAAAAATTGCAAGATAATGTCTTAGACATTATTTTCGTCAGGATTCTCTTGATGTACGAAGTGAAAGAGAATATATCTTCGTCCTTCTTACACTCGAATTAGATTAGTGGGTCAACAAGCTAATATAAAAAAATAGTTGTGATTAAGAATGAGATCAAAACTTGTTACTTGTTTATTCAAAAACAATCGAAATAAGGTTTTTTTTAAATATAGCTCCATTTGTTTTCAATAAAAGAAATTATGAAATAATATTTTAAAAAATTGAGTTTAATAGATGATTATTAAATATGAAAAAAAACTGAATCAAATTTTAAAGAAGAAAAGTTATGTACCACGTGATTCATTTTTCAAAAAAAAAATAAATTACTTTTTTGAGTCAATAGAAATTTTTTTTGTTATCAAAGAGTGAAAAGTAGGAAATTTTTTTTCATAAAATATTTTCCTCCATGTGAAAATATTGTTATTCATGTGACAGAAAGTTTCGCCCTGGACCATCTCCATGTGAAAATTTACAGCTTTCCAATTGGCCCCATTTATAGCTCATGTGAAATGTCCCATTTTTCTAAGCACCTTGTCGGTGATCACGCAAAGTATCGGACCTTTTTTTTTCCCGGGTCTGAATAAACAAAGTCTATGGCTTCCTATAAAAATATATTGGTAATAAAGCGAAATATCCGAATTATTTAGATTCTTATTAAATTGATCGATCAGCAATTATTCTTCCACCATTCTGAGAGAAAAAAAACATTCATCTCAAGTCTAATGATTTTATGGAGGTGGTATATTATCATAATAAGATAAATATATATATATATATATATATATATATAAGTAAATTTTAAAAATAAAGAAAATAACTATTTCAATGATGTTTTAATTGTGAAATAATATCTATACTATTGACAATTGCCACATTTTTTTAACGACCTTAAAAGCATATTAGTCACATAACGAAATATCCTTCGAAGAGATTATAAACTTACATCTTTGATCTAATATTTGATCAATTATTTGGTCAACATGACGAACAAATCATTGTGAAAGCTAATACTATAGCCACAATTAGAATTTATGTTATGTGTAAGTCACTTTATCATGAATAATATCATGTTATCGTTGCATCATTACTATCTATTTTGCATGTAGAATAAAAAACAAGAAAGATAACTCGTCTTATGATGAATCTCAATATGTAACAATAATAATCAATAAGAAATAAATATATGTTTATAAAGATTAAAAGAAAGATATCAATAATTAATCATGATAATCATCAATTTTATTTTTCTCTTATTTTGTGACTTCAATTCAGGAATAGTCAAAATATGAGATGCACCATATAGACAATAATGTCAGTGTTCAATATGTTCATTATCATTATATTCTTATTTGATCATTATTTTTTTAATGGTACCAATGCTAGAACATCAATTACACAATTACATTAATGATGTACAGTATCAAGTATGCTCAAATCCATTTTTAACTTAGGATCTCATTATTCTTTTCTAATTAGCTTGTCTAAATTTGTGAAACATTACAATCAGTAGTGAGCATTTAACAGAGCATGAAAGATTCAGATTGTTCGAACGCATGCATGATTAGCTAGGCCATTAAGCGCAGGAATAAATTCTTAAACATGAGGATATGAAATCGTAAATAGTAAGGAATGAATCTTTAAATGAGAGGGACTAGGTCCATATACAAGAGGAAATGAATCTCTAAACAGACGAAAATAAATTCCTAAATAGTCGTCGGGGCTTTCCTCTTCATGCGATAAATTTAATTATAAAATATTGACAATTTTTAAGTCTTATTATCGATTGAGCAGTACACTCACATTTAGATAATTTCCAAAGATCCTATGACATCACAATAACTTAAGAAATCAATCATTACAGTACACATTCACTTATTCCAACATCATTCATCGGGAAAAACACGACTCGTATAGGATATTAACATGTCATGCTCTAGGGATTATCAGACGATATTCAAATCATGAAAGATATAGGGCAACACGATCCACACCATATATCAACACGATTTGTTTTACATATGCATCAATTTTTAGGCGAAATGCCTCGTGTCCAACATCGGTGTATAACACGGTCTGTGTTGGATGCAATACGGTTCATATTAAGGTTTCATCGATGTAGTCTTCGATCCGAGGAAAACTGACCATGCCAAGGTGCCACACGGTCTGTGTTTCGCTTACAATGCGGTTCAAAGAGCACGTCCCACGTCCGATGACAATGTGGTCCGCGTCTAGTTGGTTTCAAGTCATCCATCATACCCGATTTGTTTCCCATCGTCGTCTTTGAGGAGCACAATGTGTTTGTTATTGTCATTGTTTGAGGGACAAAGCGGGTATTCGTTGTTCATAACATGGTCCATGTTAAGGGGCCTTCTGATCATACAACGAAACCCGACCTACATCCAAGCAATGCGGTCGACGTTGTTCAATGAGCACAGGTCGTGTCTATTAGGATACGCTCCACGTTCAGGCTTTCGATCCTCCCAAGCGGATGCTTCGTCTCCGCCATCCTGAAAGTAGTCCAATCATATTATTTTTAATAATATAGTATATTGATTATTATTTTACTGCAGAAATAACATTATTAATCACCTC
Organism: Pontederia paniculata; assembly: GCA_001647135.1. Classification (NCBI taxonomy): domain Eukaryota; kingdom Viridiplantae; phylum Streptophyta; class Magnoliopsida; order Commelinales; family Pontederiaceae; genus Pontederia; species Pontederia paniculata. The sequence continues at coordinate 14,729 of LTAE01004087.1, read as the reverse complement.
TCTTATTTTAAACATAATATATATATAATACCCTAATGTTGATCCTCTATTTACGTATTGGAATCAAACAATATTCTTCATTACCGTAGATTGTTTTTCTCGCTTCTCTCTTATGATGATCATTCTTCTCCCTCCTCATTGTTATTAATTCTCGTCGATCCTCCCTCTATTCTATAAGATGAGAGAGAAAAAGAATCATGAGAATAAAAGAGGAGTTTGGTCCTATTTATGGGAAAAGAAAATTTCCTTTAAGTAGAGTTTGTATCAAATCATAATTTTTAAAATAAATTTGGAATATGGCTAGAAATATTAAAATATAAAGATAATAATATGACTTAATCATATATGCATATTTTCTAATCATAATCATATATCATCTTATCTCCTTTTTTCTTTTAATTCTTTTATTTCAAAGAAAATCTAGGTTGTTATAAGTTTTTTTCTTAAATATACATTTTATACTAATTAAAGAGGCATTAATTATTGATAATGTGAAGACGATACTTTTTTTAATAGCGAAAATCAACCAAAAAAATAATGATGTCCTTAATTGAAGTTGATTACAAATACAATGGCCGCAACGCAATAATATTCAAGTTGGCATCAAATACAACACAAGGCATTAATGAGACAACAACGATTACATTTTCTGGTCCTGGTAGGTAAATTGATCATGTCTTATGTATAAAAGAAAATCTAGAATGCATGGTTAACATATAATGAGCATTTAGTTCAATGCATTTGTTTGAATAATTATATAAAGAAATGTCCATGATCTTCCATATTTTCATCAATTCACACATTTACAGATTGAAGAGTTAAAATGTTTTCACCAAAAGAAAATAAAAAGAAGCAAGAAGCCGATTTAAGCACCCAATGAAAACCGTAAAAAGAAACGTATGTATAGTGGCTCCATTGTTAATTAATTCCATATTTTGCACCTATTTTATATTTTATAATATATTAAAAAATATTTTCACTTGTGTTTATTTTAACAAAATTAATGTATTAGACATTCCATATAAAAAGAAAAGGCAAACAAAATACATAATAAATACAAAAAAAAAGAAGAAAACTATGCGAAGACTCAACGCCAATTAAGCCCAAAGGCCCAATTGTACTCCTTATCTTTATCTTTCTGGACCGTGGTAGCTGATCAGCAGGCCCAATATTACGTTCCTAAACATGAAGCATTTGGTCCGATCATTATTTTTTAATCTATGACTTCTTAAAAGTATAAGTTTATATAAGCAAAATTATATCCATGACGCTAACATTTTAGAAGGAGAAAATTAATTTTAATTCATATTTCTCCTAGCATTCGACTTTAAAATTCATAGCTAGACTCATATTTTACTGGTAGTGCATATTTCAAATTATGGGTGTTTAATGAATTAGACATATTCTTACGACTTAGTCAATTAGATCGAATATATATCGTGCCATGCTGGATCACCTGATAAACTTTAAGCTTGTCTAGCTTGTTAAATTTTATTCGGATGAGTTAATTTAAAATATTTTTTAATATTTTACATCTTTTACTTTTCTTAGTTTCACTTTTTTTTTCTTTATTAGTTTTTTTTTCATTTCTCATTACATCAATAAATTAATAGATATATCATGTTTTCAACTGCTATTTTTTCATATAATTTTCTAGCATATTTCTACTTCTTTATTATTTTATTTTTTCTCTTTTTCATTATATTAATAATAAAATATAATTTCAAAATTAGATGTGCTACTAACAATCATAACAGCTTAAATCGATAGAAAAAAATATTATCTTAATTAGCTCCTAAAATCATTATTTGTCGAGCCTAATAAACATCATTATTTTAAATGCTCATGAATAAAGAAAGTATTATCTTAATTAGCTCGTAAAATACCAGAATTTAAGAGACGAACTTATTAATCATCACAACCCTACTCATAATTATATTCTTTTAATCATGTGTATTCAAACATGTCATGTTCCGAACCAGTGTCAGTAACGAACGAATTTTTTTTTACCTATATCTTATTTTCGTATCTATTATAATTTTCTATTTCTAATTTTATTCAAATTTGACACTTATCCATCCATCAAGTTTTCTATTAAATATTTTTTCATTAATTATGAAACAATAGTTTTACCCGTCACAGTTCTTATATAAAATTGTAGGTGGCGGCAGGCGCTACTACCTCGTCAATTTTTTCATTTATTTTAAATTATATTATAACATAGAAGGGTAAAAAAAATCTATAATTAATAAAATAATAATTCTTTAACAGAAAACTTGACTGAAGAAGTTGTGAGATCTTAAGCTGAATAAATTTAAAGATGAAAAATTATAAATTTGTAATTTGAAATTATATATAAAAATAAGACATGGTTGAAGTTTACAATTTAAAATTATACGTAAAAAGAGACACGACTGAGGAATGTATGACAGTATGACCCTGTTTGGATATAGAATAAGAAGTAGAATAGAGGTTTATTCTTTCTTATTCTATCAAATAAGTGATTTTCACAGAAAACTATGAAGGATAATATGCTATTAACAAAAAAGATATTCTGATGAATAGTAGTTTTTCGTGAGATAAATAATTTCACCTTTTTGTGAAAATTATTTGTTCTGTGCTTAAACCCCAAAATAATAATTAATCCATTAGAATAAATATATTTATTCTTTAAATAACTACTCCTTAACCAAACAAGGCCGAGTCTAAAGAATATGAGCCCAACATAGAAAGAATACTAACAACTTTCCCAAAGCAAAGGGTTAATTTTTCCTTTCCTCCACTAAACTATAATGCATTTTTATTTCACTCCTAAACATTAATATTATCACTTATTAATAACGCTCTAAAACAATCTTTATTTTTATAATGCATTTACCTTTTACCTTTATCTAATTCCATCAATTTAATTTTTAAATAATGGGATATGGTGTCCTATTCAGGACCCATTTTTTATTTTAAAAATTGAATATATAAGATTAAATAAGGGCAAATAAATAAATAGAAACGGTGAAAGAAGATAAAGTTGGCTAAAGTTAAACTTTAAGAGTAAATTAAAAATTTGTTATGATTTAGGAAAGGACAGTGAAATTGATCCAAAACTAAAAAGAACCATGATTCAAAAGTTAAATTAGTTATTACATCTGATTCGCATGCTACGGTATATGCTAGTATGAAAATGGTCGGATAGTATTTTATTAATTTTTTGGGCTCTGCATTTTTTTCTTAATGTCATATTTATGATAATCTGAGTAATAGTTATTTTATAAATTGACAAGAATAATATACATTTATTTTTTAATATCAATATATATATATATATATATAATATTTACTTATTTTATATATTAACTGGAAAAATTTATGCATATTAGAAGATATTTGGAATATAAAAATATTTTTTTTATATATAATAATTAAGAGGTCTCCATAAATGATATTTTTTAATTTAAAAATTATTTAAGTTTATTTTGAAAATATTAATATAATACTCATGATCTTATTAAAAGCTATTTAAATTTTATTAGTTAGACCTAGTTACATTAAACGATAGAGTCCTAGTTATTTTAAATTTTGAAAAAAATCAAGAAAATTTTATAAATAGACCAGTGAAGAAAAAATCTTTCATAATTATATTTCTCTCAAGCACTAGCTATCATAACCTTTTTTTCCTTCTTTCTTTCTTCTTCTTTCAATGTGCACAGGTAGAAAATTATTCCACTCCTTTAGAAAACGTTTACTGCATTACCTCTTGACATTACATTGTAATTTACATTAGCTGACAAAAATATTACCACATATTAAATTACTAGTAATGTGCATTACCCTATTTACTATATATAAGTAATACAAGTAGTAATTCAAATTATCATATTTACTTATATAAATGATTACTAAATAATATACATCATTTTACCAAAGTACCCTTCGTAAATATTATTAAGTAAAAAATTTTGTATTATTAAATTAAAATTTATCAACTTAAATTATGAACTCATAAATTAACGAATTTAAGTAATTAATACCCTTAGAATTAAGATAATAATAAAATAATAATAAAAAAATATTTATAATTAATAATAACAATTTATAAAAATATTAATCTAATTAATAATACTTATAAATAATAATTAGTGCTATATTTTAATTCATAATATGATCATAATAATATAATATTATTTAAATAATATTTATTATGNTATTATTATTATTATTATTATTATTATTATTATTATTATTTGTGTTGTTGTTATTATTATATGATGATTTATTATTATGTTACATTTTGTTTATGAAAGATTTAAAAGGGCGAATAAGAAAACTAATATAAATAAGATTACCACTTGAGTGGTAATCTGGATAGACACCCCCCTCATAGGTAATGTGGATTACCACTTCATAGGTAATCTGCATTGCTAGGCAATTCAGATTGCCTATGAATTAAAATAAGTAAACATGATAATCTGATGGACCCAGGTAATTTTAAGTTCAGATTACCAGTAATCTACAAAAATTACCAGGAGAAAAACACACCCTTAATATTTTCTCTCTCTTTATTTTCCTTTCTTTATGCTAAATTTTTATGTAAAAACCCGTTAAGAGAACGACAACACGAATTTAAAAGGAGAACGTGAACGATGATCAGAAGAGACGTGTGGAACGAACAAGAAACCCCTACAAATAAGTGGGTGAATCCCTCTAGATAGACTTTTCATATTAAAATAATTGCATGATAGGTTTTGTATTGCATGAAGATGATTTATAATGTTAATGATGCCTGTTAATTTTTGGTTAGCTTTTAGTATGATTAGATTAACTCAACTAGAATTAGAGATAATAGATAATGGTCACGAATACCTAGAAGCACATCCTGCCACTTGACAAAATGCCCTTCGGGGATGCGCTACCAACTTACTTCTTTCACTTTACTTTTGACCATAACAAGCAAATAAAATATCCAACCATAATAAAATATCCATTTACATTGTTCAATGAAGAAAATACATAATTAAATGAAAATAGACTTGGACAATCTAAAATTGATCATGTGCAGCCACCACATCATGACTGTCTACATTGTTTGTGTCATCATTTATTCATTGTCATGTTCTCTTGTAGAAACTAAAAGAAAAATAGATAATACTTTCATGAACGATAATGCCCAATATGTAAAAGGTAATAATGCAATAGGGTAAATTATATATGTAGATACAATAAGAAAAATAATATACATAATCAATAAGTTCACTTTACTTAACTTTACCTTTTTGTCTTTTTATCATTTCAATAACTTATCATCCTTTTATTTGATCATTACTTTTGATCCATCACTGGCAAGAACATCAATTGCATCCCTTATCATGATGCCCATAATCTTTCATCAATATGTTCAAGCCCAGTTAACATTTAGCTTTGGACCACATTATTCTTATTTATTTTCCTTGTCTTTCATTATTTAAAAATGCAATCTTTAATGAGTCTTACCAATTATGAAGGTTGTTGGGTTTGATCTTGACGATGTTAAGGCTAGCTAAGCTTTGGGGTCTCTCTTCATGTCCCAAATACTAGTCCACGTATGAACTCTTAGTTTTCAAAGAAACTGATCTAGTTCCCGAAGGAACCCTGATTCCTCGAAGAGACTGGAACAAGTCCCCGAACAAACCCTCAACACCCGAAGAAGCTAGTCATTAACAATCGTCGGGAACCAACTCATAACTTCATAGATAACTTTAATCACATGCAAAGTTCATTTCAAAACTTAATCAAACTTTAAGTTAAGACTCATACAACCATAATTAACTCAAACAAAATAAAATCAATAAGGGTGTAGCTTCATCAACTATCAGAACATGACTCATGTCCTAGCTAGACACGACACAATTTTTGGGATGTTTAGTCATTCAAGGTCGACCCTTATCAAGACATGACCCGCATCAGGAGAATACATGATCTGTGTCGTGTGTCTAACAAAGTTGTTTTGGGGGGGGGGACTCAATTCGTTTCTTGTGCCGCATTCATCATTGATCAGAGCACGACGTGCATTAAGGTGACCCGACCCTTGTCTTCCAGAGACCGTTCGATCACGCAATCTATGTCCGAGAAGGTTTCAGACATGGTCTATGTCAGGTTCGGATTCATGACGGGGTCATCCACGAACTAAGGAACACTATTCATGTCATGGGTGACACATGCCATTGCCTCTGATCTCGATGTAGTTTGCGGAACACAATCTGCGACATGAAGACACAATTGTTCGCAAGGCCAGACACAGGCCATGTGGTAGTGGACATGTCCATGTTTGGTGCATGTTTCTTGTTAGTTTATCATACATATATAGAGTACCCTGGGTTTGATTCTCCTTATTACATACCTTACTTTGTAGTCAAACTATCTTCTTCTTCTTTTCCCTAGATCAATCTCCACGCTCCTCCTCCATGATGAACCATTTTCTTGATCTCTCCTCCTCCATGTTGATCTGACCTTGTGAGGAGGGAGAGAGGGAAAGAGGGAGAGAGAGAGGATATATATATATATATATATATATATATATATAT
>LTAE01004086.1:15871-34094 GCA_001647135.1 Pontederia paniculata | reverse complement strand
CTCCGCCCCCATCCGCGGCCGTCACCGCGCGATCATCGCACGGACGAGCGTCGTCCCTCGATGTTCGTTTCCTATTATGTTCGATCACCAAATCAACGCGCAATCCGCGCGTTATATACCACGACACGACTGGCGCGTCCACGGACGGGGAGCGCGATCGTCGCGCCCTCTCACGCGAATCCGCGTTCGCGTCACGGTCGTGATCCGTGTGATCACGGCCCGTCCGTCCATCACGGTCGTGATGTCTGCGATCACGACCCTACATAGCCATCACGGCTCGTGATCTCTCATCACGACCCGTGACCACTCATCACGGCCCGTGACGACGCTGGTCACCTTACAACAAAAAATAGTAAATATAATGGCAAAATTAATTGATATATACAAAACTGTACAAATGAACATGAGACAACTATATAATTTACGTTATATATGTGTTTAATATCATTTTTTCTAATATGCTGTAATAAATCATCTATATCTTATTTGTAGTAAGAAAAATAAAGTCATATCTTAGAAGGTACCTTAAAAAATATATATAGATTCAACTGATTCTTTTTTTTATAAATAATATTTATAAAATTTAAGACTAAAACTCTCTCAGGAAACAAAACTGTAGCGTGTTTTTTTTTTCATTTAGTATGTTATATAGATGCTTCTTAATATTCAATCTTGTGCTTAATATTGGAAGTGCTCGAATTAACTTTACAACAATACATAAATAAAGATGATGAAAGGTATTATACAAGTAAGTCTCACTTCTACTTCTGTGTCTGAGTACTCTCCATCCTTACTTTTTTTCATGTTCCGTTGAAATCCAAATCATGTCATGCACCACAATCATCTCACCTTCACGTCAATTGGAATCCTAAGGATTCAAGCATTCTACCATACCACAAGTTTGACATAAGAAAAGCTTAGTTGTTTACTCGAAGATTATTGGAGATAGCAGATGGAGATTGATGATTTAATTTTTATTGACGCGGATCTAACTCCGCGGTGAGTTGGCGGAGATTTGCAGGAGGGAGCGCTCCTTTGCCCTGAAGTCCGAGGGTTCTATGTATTTTCTCTATTTTGTTAGCGGTTGTTCTAACTCCATCGTATATATATTATTTTTGAAGCGGTTATGTACTTTGATGATTTTGAATATAATATTTTGAGACAGTCGTGAACGTAGAAGATTCATCTCTGAATTACATAAATTTTGTGCGTATTTTTCTGTGCGTTTGTTGATTTTTCCGTTTTTTTCTTCGTTATTTTCCAACAATGATATATGGTAAAAATGATATCTAGTGTGACATAACATGGTTACGTGATGCATGACTAGATTCTTCACCAAGCTGTCGAACTTGGATATGATTGCCTAGTAAACTTAGGTTTAATTAGATATCATCCCTGTTAATGGAATCTAGCTGCAACCGCATGCACCATCTACACGAGGGCAATGAGATCAGATTTATGCTTTGCCCATATCACTCATCTGCTTCAAAGTTGCAGCTTTGCTAAAGTGATTAATAAACTATGAAGAAGTTGGTTATATCTCTCTGAAAAGATGAACACTTTAACTGCAAATCGAATGTATTATACATGCTACTGAAAGCTCAAGTTTAACAGAATAATAAAAAGCCTGCATGCTACAACGTAGGAGTCTAAATGCATGAAACTTTTTCCCCCTTACATCTGAATTTTGTATAGAAGAAGGCTGCGAGAGAATCTGTTCGAATCAAATCCGGGTATTTCTTGCAAATTCGCCGAATGTCAGACTGCGACTTTTGCGATAAAAATATTTGGTGACCACAACCCTCTTGCAAATTTTGACATCAAAGAATACATAAAACAAAGAAGAAAAAACTTAGAAAGGCGAGGCCTTGCTGAGCAATGATCTGTTCAAACAAGCAATTATAAGTGTCATCAAGGAAGCTGATGAGGTATGGCACAGAGATAGAGCACTGCATATAGCCGAGAGTGGAATAGTGGATAGGATTGCCCTACTCTACACATGGTAGTCTTTTCTCCCAAAAGCTAGCAAATGAACCACACATAATTTCCAGGAATTCATCATTCCTATATGTCTCTTTCGAAGGTTGTCTATGCTCTTAGTGGCCACACTGTCTTGGGTTGGATCCCCACCCACTATAATGCAAAGCCAAAGAGAAATGATCTTGGACAGGGCAATCATAGCAACCATGGATGTTATGGAAGTCAAATTCATCCCTCCATCATACTCAGCTTTTGGTTCAGCTTTACCTCTTGCATCCATCCAATTCCTTTGATACTTTTTCTGATTCTGGGATCCTTCTCACCTTCAAATTATGCTTCTTCTTTCTCCAGAGAAATCCTCCATTCACAAGTCTTTCTGAAGGACAGTGAAGAGATGTAGTGGACTTATCATGGGCACTGTGACAATTAGGCCGGTTTTTGTACTCATTGCTCATGACTATGATAGCTTTCGTGGTCATCAAATGTGCCATCTTTCTTGTCATGATCCAACAGATCGCAGTAGCTCAGTACCATGCGCCTCCCGGTCACCGCCGCCGACTAATTCTGCAGGAGAAGGCTGCTCTCTTGGCCTTCAGGAGCTCAATAACACCGGAGACTCGAGTCGCGCTATCGAACTGGAATGAGTCCACCGAAGTTTGCGAATTCGTGGGTGTTATTTGCAACCGGTGGCATCTTCATGTTACTCATCTGCAACTCAATAGCAAGTCTATAGCTGGTCCTCTCTCCCCTGTGCTTGCCAATCTTACAGGTCTTGTTGAGCTAGACTTGTCAGACAATCTCCTCACAGGACATATACCACATGAGTTCTCCAACTTGAGGCGTCTCAATATTCTGGAGCTATCAAGAAATCAAATAAGTGGAAGGATCCCTGACTCCCTTGCCTACATCACTAGCCTTGGCTATCTGAATCTCGGCAGCAATCGCCTAGTCGGTTCTATTCCGGACTCCATCTTCTTAAATTGCTCTCAGTTAGGTGTCATAGACCTGTCTCACAATGGTTTATCCGGCCAAATTCCATCCAAGGCAGGAATTGATCTTCCATTGCTATTCATCTTCAATCTTTATCTGAATAATCTGAATGGACATCTACCATTATGGCTTTCAAATTCCTCATTCCTTATGCAATTAGATGTTGAAGATAACCATCTTTCAGGTGTTCTTCCCTCCGAGGCGATACAGAAAATGAGTGAACTAGTAGTCCTTCACTTGTCTTCAAATGCCTTTTCAAGTCATGACAACAACACTAATCTTGACCCGTTCTTCTTAGCTCTTTCCAACTGCTCACACCTGAAGGAACTCGAAATGGCTAGGCTTGGTGTCGGCGGACAGTTGCCGCGCACTGTCGGCAGGGGCTCAAGGAGTTTGTCAATCGTGAACTTAGATGACAACATGATCACTGGACATATCCCTCCTGATATTGCCAACCTTTCCAACTTGACACTTTTGAACTTGTCCAGCAACCTTCTCAATGGAACTATACCCACAGAAATTGGCCATATCAGATTTCTGGAGCGAATAATCTTGTCCAACAACCTCCTCCATGGTTCTATTCCTTCAGAGATTGGAAACCTCAGCTCACTGGGTCTGCTCGACTTATCCGACAACAGATTATCCGGTGAGATTCCGAAAAGCCTCGGTGACCTTTCGCATATCAGTTTCTTATACCTTCAGAAGAACTATCTTTCTGGATCTATACCTGCTAGTCTTGGAGGATGCACAAGCCTAAACCAATTAGACCTGTCATACAACAGGTTGACAGGGATGATACCTCCAGAGATATCCAGCATTACCAAGATATACTTCAACCTCTCCAACAACCTCCTCCATGGCCCCCTGCCGATAGAGCTTAGCAAGATGGATCAAGTCCAGGAGATAAACCTTTCCTCAAATAACCTCACAGGTGAACTCATCCCTCAACTGTCTTCATGTGTTGAGCTCAAGCTTCTCAATGTCTCACACAACCATCTCAATGGACTGCTTCCAAGGAGCTTTGGCAATCTCCAGAACCTTGAAGTGCTTGATGTCTCTTACAACCAATTGGAAGGGGAGATTCCATTGAGCCTTAACAAGTGCACCAGTCTCATCCTACTGAATCTTTCCTACAACGACTTCAATGGCTCCATTCCTGCAGGTGGAGTCTTCTCCATGTTCACCATTCTCTCCTACCTCGGAAATCCACATCTATGTGGGTCTGCAACGAACAGGGCTTGTCCGAAACAGCTCAAACGGTTGCACTCGCGCAAGTTCCTGATCGCGATTTCCGTGGGTGCTTCTGCAGCAGCCATTGTGCTCACACTCTGCTGTTTTGCACTGTTCAGGGTGATCAGAAATTTGATCATGGCTCAGAAAGGAGACACCTTTGGGGGCTCATCATCACCTGTTGTCAAGTCGAGCTACCCTCGGATCACCTACAGAGAGCTCGTGGAGGCGACGGAAGACTTTGATGAAAGAAGACTAATTGGATCCGGCGGCTACGGCCGCGTCTACAGAGGCGTTCTAAGGGATGGAACCATTGTTGCAGTGAAAGTGTTGAACCTCCAGACGGGCAATTCGACCAGGAGCTTTAACAGAGAGTGCCAAGTTCTGAAGAGAATTAGGCACAGGAACCTGATGAGAATTATAACAGCGTGCAGTCTGCCGGAGTTCAAGGCTTTGGTCCTTCCGTTCATGGCCAACGGCAGCCTTGAGAAGTGTCTTTATTCGGGATCTTCCGAACTGAGCTTGATCGAGAGGGTGAACATTTGCAGCGACATTGCAGAAGGAATGGCGTATCTGCACCATCACTCTCCTTTCAAAGTCATACACTGCGATCTGAAACCCAGCAACGTCCTCCTCAATGATGAGATGACTGCTCTCGTCTCGGATTTTGGCATTGCAAGGCTGGTGATGAGCGTTGGAGCTGGCAACTCTGTGGAAAACGTAGGCAGTTCCACTGCCAACATGCTCTGTGGCTCCATCGGATACATTGCACCTGGTAATAATTGCATTCATGATGTCTTCTTTCTTTCTTTCACTTGAGGAATTTTTTAGTTTCGGTTGTGTAGTTGACAACGTTCATGTCAGAGTATGGATATGGTTCGAATGCGTCGACCAAGGGAGACGTCTACAGCTTCGGGGTTCTGCTCCTGGAAGTGATCACAAGGAAGAGGCCGACGGACGAAATGTTCGAAGGGGAGCTGAGCTTGCAGAAGTGGGTGAAGAGCCACTACGACGGCAGGGCGGAGTGCATCACGGACGCCTCGTTGGCGAGCGCGGCGAAGCGCCAGACGCCGGAAGTGAGGAGGATGTGGGAGGTCGCCATTGGAGAGCTGCTGGAGCTCGGTCTGCTCTGCACGCAGGAGAGCCCGTCGACCAGGCCGACGATGTTGGACGCGGCCGACGACTTGGATCGGCTGAAGCGGTACCTCGCGGGTGACACGACCGCCACTGTGGCCTCTTCCTTGTTCACGTCGTCATGCACCTTTGGGGAGACAAGTGTATCTAACTTTGATGATGGTTTTTGAGAACAAAGCAAAATGTTACTGTTTGCGATTGAATTATTTTATGCAACCTAATTATATGTGCATTAAGCATTTTATTATATAATTCGTATTTATTTATAAAAATGTATAATACGGAAATGTGTTACATATATACATTATGACTTCGAAGGATATTAGATGTTTTGGACGAACGATCTTTTATATGGTAACATACGCGTATATATTATGACACCTTGCTACACATTTTTTTAATCAATTATTATGTGGGCATAGTTTTTTTTATACCCGTTCGGAATTCCTGATATCCCGAATTATTAACATCTAACTAATTCGAAGTCGAGACAAAGAACATAACGAAATTCTTCTGACCAAATTGATGACTTTGGAGCTTGAACTCGAAACTATTAGCTCTGAATATCTTAACTTAAGATACACTCTTACTAATAAAATGTGTCAACTAAATTCAGTTTGTGAGTGATATAGTTTGACATTAGGGTATACACAACTACAAATTATCTTACAAAAATGTGTAGCACTATTGAATCAACCTATTGTTAAAATTAAAAAAAAAAGTTATTTTTTTATCTTAACTAATTTAGGAAGATAGATGTATTTTGATCGAAAAATCTCTCTCAGGGCCTTTGCGATATTTGGATGGCTGATTCGACCTCTTTTGCTAATGGATAACAAGTTTTTTTTTTAAAAATTAAACGATAACTCATGTATTTATTATGAAAAATACATGCAGTGTACGCAAAATGAATTATATGCTCCTAATCCACACACATATATATAGGTTCAATAAAGGTGCTACCTACTTAAATAGGTAGCACCGTACTATTTATTTTACAACCGTAAGATATTAAATATACGATAGATTTAACAACTTATATGATAAGTAGTATGGTGCTACCTGCTTAAATAGGTAGTACCTCCATTTTTTTTCTCATATGAAAAATAAATGTGTACCACACATTTTCTAAAAAAATAAATTAAATAAAACTATAAAAAGAACATGCAGCTCACTTTTTGTGTGATGTATGTAATGCAAATGGACCCACTTATAAAAAAAATGAGTTTTTATGTTGGACAATAGACACGTAAATTATCTTTCAACGATAGGTCCATGGACTCCCTACATACTCCTTGGAAGTTAATAAAAATTAGAAGTGTAAAATGTTCGTGTAGAGATTCTGCATAAGGTTGTCTTCTCTGGATGCATACAAATTTACAAAAAAGATGAACATATTAACCAATAAGGCAATAACATTATTCAATCTGATTTTATCCAATTATTAATATTGTGAATTACATATATGTCCCTACCAAATCTCACTACGCTTTTCTAAATTGTTGAGTATTTAAGGATCTATTTAGTTAAACTTATAAGTAGGTTAAAACTACTTATAAGTAAGTTTTAAAAAATTTTCATGTTTGATTGCTAAAAAAATATTTATAAGTTGCTAGATAACTATTTATAAGTTGAAAAAAATAAACAAGGTTTCCCTGCTTATTTTTAAAGTTATTGACTTATTAACTTTAATTCATTATATTATTTTTTATTTATATTTTTTAATATTATTATAGTCAATATTTACTTTAATAAATATTACAATTATTTATTGATATTATCAGCACTTTTATCCAAACATGTTAACTACTTATATTTTAAAATAAGTATTGGTACTTAAAATATTTATCAACATTAATGATTATCAGATATTTTTTTATTAGCTAAATCTAATGTTCAGCTCAAAGAAATTTCTTCAAGAACGTGTACAAATGAGCTTGAAAGTTAGTAGAAACTAGATGTGCTAAATGTTCTGTTCTTCCTAAAAACGAAAAAATAATGTTGAGCTCAAAGAACAAGTACGAAAATTCTGGGACCTATTAGGCCTAAGCACGCCTGTAATATTAACTACTGGTGATTTTCTAGTGACAAAATTAGCTGCCTCCATGTGAGATGTTATTTGGATGTTCTTTCAATTCCTCAACTTTGCCTATCAATTATTATCTGAAATGAAGGGCACACTTAAAGTAATATCACACAAAGAACTGACAATTACTTGACATCAAAATGACCAACTAAATCTAAGTTGTCTTATAAAGAAGAAAGAGATTGATCACTGATGCCAAACCATTAGAACTTTGGACAGTGTCCTTAATGAAGGATGTGGCTCTAGTGGGAACTAAGAACGACGGCCACATAGCTTCTTTATATTCGTTGTGTGGAGGCTCAAAGCAGAAAAAGAAGTGTTTGCCTCCAGGCATTATATTCTATAAAACAAGGGGATTGATAACAATGTGCACTTGGGTGCTTGCACTTTTATGGGGCCACTGCATTTCAAATTGCCAATGAGATATCATGTAAGGACAACCACTAAGAAGTGCATCAGTGGGCCAAATATTGCCACAGAGTGGATTACAGCTCCATGTTCCAATTGCAACTTGAACCTGTGCTAGCTTTCTAAAGGTCTTCACATAATTTGTATTAGGAGTGATTTTGACAAACCTAATGTGTGTATAAGCCAAAGTTTTGGATGTGATATTTACTGCATTGTCTGGCACCCTTTTAACTCCCAAGAACTGCAAATACAAGAAAATTGTTCTTCAACAATATCAATTACTTGAATATGAGTGTAAGAACGCAAGGAAAAAAAAAGATAAAGATTAGTCCCATATGAATAAAATACAGAGGTGCAACTCCTTCACTCTTCAAGATGTATTTTCAATTTGTGCGGGACATGAGTCTAAAACGATTAATTTATTGAATAGATAGCAACTCTCTTCACTCTTCAAGGTGAATTTTAAATCTGTGCGAGCCGTGGGTCCAAAGCCGGGGGAGGGTGGGTTATAACATATGTAACAATCATCAAGTGCTTATCTCCATAGTTTTCATTATAAGTGCCATGAAAGTTCCTTTTGCCATATCAATGCAAAATAAGCAACTAAAGAATTATATGGAATTTAAGTTCCACATGCTTGAAAAATAAATTAATAAGATACTACTGACATTAAAACATTTAGTAAAGTTGTTCATAATCATGCAAGTGGAAATTTAAGTCAAGAGGACAAAGTAATCTACCTAGAATTTGCCTATGGTTTGACTTAAATGAATAGTATTAACTAATTCGGCACATATGATTTATTTTGGATTTTCCATCCTAGTTCCAGGTTTCTATCAGTCTATTGTATTCTTACTCTAATTTTCAGATTCTGAATAAGATAAACAAAGTTTAGTGGATCTAGAAGTGCAAAATACATTCAGTTCCTCACTTGTAGTAGTTAGAATAAATCTAAGTCCACTTCAAACATAACAAAAGTTCTCACTAGGATTTATTAGCCAGCAACAATAGTTGACTCAACATAGAAAGATGAAAGATCCATCACATGAGCTCCCACCATCCCAACTATTTTGAGTTCTCAGGATAGGACTCTCCTGATCAGATATTTAGGATTCTTTTCAAGTGGTGGTCAATTATTATACTCCATTTTCATTTGTGCCATTGATGTTCATCATGGAGTTTTATAAAACCATTTATGAAGAATAATCTGACAGTTTGCAGTAGGAATTGTCAAAATGGAGTATGCTTCTATTGTCTTGAGCAAACTTCTTGTCCTCCTCTTTTCTTACTTTCTTCACACATTTTGTATGAGTAACAGTAGCAGTCCTGAGAGTGGGGTGCTCTTAGCTTTCAAGAAAAGCATAGTAGCTGATCCAGAGAATTTTCTGAGCAACTGGAATGAGACAACACCTCTTTGTGAGTGGAATGGTGTATTTTGTGACCAATATTCAGAAAGAGTGGTCAAGATTGATCTCAAGAGTAAATCACTGGAAGGAACTCTCTCACCATTTCTTTCAAGTCTTTCTTGCCTTAAATTACTTGATTTGTCTGAAAATTCATTCAGAGGATCTATCCCCAGTGAGTTTGGAGCACTATTTAGCCTCAGTTTACTTAGTTTAAGAGGAAACTATATACACAATGAGATCCCTGAGAGCTTTGGCATGCTTACAAAACTGCGCTACATCAACCTCGGCAACAATCAACTTAGTGGCAAGCTTCCTGCTTCAATGTTCTATTATTGTCATCAGCTGAGCTACATTGATCTTTCTAGCAATTATTTCACTGGTGTGATACCTCCACAGCTAGGAAACCATCTACCAGACCTGCATAACCTTCTCCTCTACTCGAATAAATTGACAGGTAGTATCCCAGCTTCCATGTCAAATTTGACACTGATGGAGGAGATTGATCTGGACTACAACTATCTAAATGGTACGTTACCATCCGAAACTTTGATGAGAATGTCTTCCTTGAAAATACTTCATCTCTCATACAATGATTTTTCCAGTGCTGATGAGAATTCAAATTTGGACCCCTTCTTCAATTTGGTAGCAAATTTGACTCATCTAGAAGAGCTTGATCTAGCAGGAAACAATCTCGGAGGTAGGTTGCCTCCAATGATTTACCTTGCTAATGTTAACCTCTCAAAGTTATATCTCCAAGACAATCTCATCAGTGGTACAATTCCATCAAACATGTCATTACCCAACTTATTGGAATTGAATTTAGCGAACAATATGTTTAATGGGACACTTCCCTTGGAATTATTTCAGCTGCCTAATCTACAGAGACTATGGCTGTCTAATAACTTCCTCTATGGGGCAATTCCTTCTCTCCCCGGTCCTCTGAATAACATTGGGCTACTTGACTTGTCACAAAACAGACTTACTGGTTCCATTCCATCAACCTTAGCAAACCTAGCTCAACTAAGGGTGCTCATGCTTAATGGAAACTTCCTTATTGGATCCATACCAACAAGTCTCGGAAGCACGAAACTAGAGATTTTGGACTTGTCTCACAACAGACTTACGAGCACTATACCATCTGAAGTTGCAAGCATGAGCTCTATGGCCATCTACTTCAATCTGTCAGACAATTTACTAGAGGGAGAACTTCCAGTAGGTCTGCAGAACATGAACAAGGTTCGAGCAATCGACTTATCTTCCAATCATTTTAATGGTAGCATCCCCGCAAGCTTAGGAAGCTGTGAGGTTGTTGAGCTGCTCAACTTTTCCCACAATCAGCTTCAAGGACCGATTCCTCAGTCCTTTGGTAACTTACTGAGCATCCAATCCTTGGACCTCTCTTGTAATTTGCTCTCTGGACGAATTCCATCATCTCTTCAGAAATGCACCAATCTAAAACTGTTAAATCTCTCATTCAACAACCTCCATGGACCAATTCCAGAAGGCAGTTTATTTGATTCTTTGTCAATGGATCTGATTAACGGTAATAATTTCTGTGGCTCACTCCGTGGCATTCCAAGTTGCCATCAGAAGAGAAAAGGCATCATACATTCAAAGAAATCGTTCTTGATACTTTTAATCATTGTATCTGCAGCATCTTTCCTGGTTACTATCATATGCGTCGTTTTTTATAGGAGTATCAGAAAGATACCATCTCAAGGTGATGATGAGGATCATTATAGTTCTTCACAAGATTTATCATCAGGTCACCCGCGAATAACCTACAGAGAACTTGTTGAGGCCACCGGAGGGTTCGATGAAAGCAGATTGATAGGCTCTGGCAGCTTTGGACGTGTATATAAAGGTTTCCTGAGTGACAACAGCACTGTGGCAATAAAAGTCCTAAAACTGCAGGAAGGAATTTCTACCAGAAGTTTTGATAGAGAATGTCAAGTTCTCAAAATAATTAGACACAGAAACCTGATGAGGATAATAACTACATGTAGTCTTCCAGGTTTTAAGGCTTTGGTCCTCCCATACATGGCTAATGGCAGCCTAGAGAGTCATCTGTACCCACAGGTACAAGAATCAACTTCAGCTCAGTTTAGCCTAACAGATTGTGTCAACATTTGCAGTGACATTGCAGAGGGTTTGGCTTACTTACACCACCATTCACCAGTGCAAGTAGTCCATTGCGACTTGAAGCCGAGCAACATCCTTCTTAATGATGACATGACAGCCCTTGTATCGGACTTTGGAATTGCTAGATTGGTAACTTCAAATGTAGAAAAGAAAACACAATGTGAATCTACCTCCAGTGCAACTGCTAATATTGTGTGTGGCTCAATTGGATATGTTGCTCCAGGTACCATTTTCTCTTATAGAATATAATAAGGCTGCTAGGAAGAACATCAGTTTAAATATATACAGACAGATTATGTCAGGAGTATCATAAACTGAAAATTAGAAGGCAAATTAGCATATGGATTCAAGCAAAATAGACGACGCCCTTTGAGATCATTGTTCTTATAATCTGCAGTATGACAACACAAGAAAAATGTCAACAATAAGACATAATTTGGAACCAGATTACTGAATAAACTTTGTATCAGTTACCTTGAAGCATTGCTCTGGCTGTTATATTCAATAAACTAGCACCAGTATTGTAGATGCTCACCAAGACAGAATATGAACCTTAAGTATATCTCAACACGAAAGTTATTTTTTCCCTAAAAAACAACATGCATAATGTTTTCCTGGAAGTCTGTGAATTGAAACCATTAATGAAGATTTGTAGATATCCTTTTGTTCATAATATATCATTTACTGGCTTTGTTCATCAGAGTATGGATATGGTCAAAGTGCATCAGCAAAGGGTGATGTTTACAGCTTCGGGATTATAGTACTAGAAATGGTGACTAGAAAGCAACCCACTGATGACTTGTTCCGAGATGGTCTGAGTTTGCAGGGATGGGTGAAGAAGCATCTCCATGGTGATATGGAGAAGATTGTTGTCTCCAGTCTAATGAAAGGTATTTGGAGTCAGAGCTTGGGAGCTAGAAATATGTGGGAGGTTGCAACAGTGGAGTTGATTGAGTTGGGTCTCATATGCTCACAAGAAAGGCCATCAGGAAGGCCAACCATGCTTGAGGCTGCTGATGATTTGGATAGGCTAAAACGCTATCTGGGTGGCGATACATCTATGACGTTTACATCTTCACGCATGTTATCGAGGTCTAGCACCTATGGAGATTAATGGTAGGCTAATTAATGTTTCACCTCTTTTTATCTGTAGATAGTTAGAAGTGCATCTGTAAAAAAAAATTATCTGTAGATAGTTAAAAGTGCATCTGCGAAAAAAGTATTGGTTTTTCATCATGAATCTACAATGATGTGGCAAGTGAACATCTCTGTTTTCAAGAACTTAAATAACTGTAGTTTTGTTTCAGTTTATATGCTTTCTTCTCGAATACCTCTGAATGTAGAGCTCGAATCTGGATATGCACGAGCAACTGAAGTATGGAATGGACTATGTGCTTTTGAGATAGTTAGCACTTGCACTATTTTTATGTATTTTTTGGAGAAAGATGTAGAACTTGATAAATTTATAAACTTTAATGTGTGGATAGTAATGTAAGAATCTGGAGATTTCTAATGCCCATCTCCTACAATACTATGCCACTGGCAGAAGCAGTTAAACAACCACTGTAGTAAGATGAGTATTCTGCATGCTAAGATGATCCAGAAAGTAGCAGAATAACTAGATTACTGATATACATTATGTGTATAAATCAGTGGAACGTTTTGGTGCCTGAAACTCTGATGACTGGTATGATACATTGCATGCACATCAGGGGTATCAGTATTTTGTCTTACATATTGCGATACAGTGCTAACTTACATGTCCAATCCATAGTAATAAGTGAAAACAATACATGAGAAAGAAAATTCTTGAAGCTACTACAATCGCTTCCTTCATGACAAGGGAGAAGCAGCAGCAAAAACTCAAATGATTTAGACAAAGAGTTGCAGATTCTTCGGAAAAAGGTTCTGAGCACTATAAGTAGTATTGCCTCGTCACAACCAGCCTTATGCTTCTAAATTGAAAATGATAGAACTGCCTGTTAATTAAAAAAGGAGACAAGAAAACTTTCTTTAATATGATCATATTAACAGAATCTTTAAACAGCTGCGGAAAGATATAATTATAACTGCACTTTAAATGAACTATACAATCAGGCTTATAAATATTATGTATGTGTGCCTGTAAATCTTGATGAAATAGCTAAATTATGATTTGATGTCTGAATAGTGAAAGATCGCAAGTTAATATCATGAAAGCAGTATTCCCGAGAAAAAAGGAAAAGCTGCATATGATAAGGATAACATAAAAAAAGAATGACTGCAAATTATAAATTTAATATGTGAAGAAAAGAAAAAATAGCAGCAGGAACAGCAAAGGAATAGTCGTCAATTTTTCGACCTACAAGAAACAATGTTATGGAGAGCAAAAAAATTACCTCCATGACATAGGCTAATTTAGACTCATCGTGCATAGGGAACTTTTTGGACGGTGAAGCCTTAAGATGATGTTCTATACAGTTTAGTTGCTCATAAATTTCTCTCAACAGCTTCAGTTGGTCATTGCTACTCTCAGAACTCTCTAATTTCAATCTATTATCATTCTCAAGCTGTTGTAGACGGCATTTAATCTGCTCAAAATTGTTCCTAGAGGAACTGTTTCCACTTTCACGATTAACAAGACTCATCAGAGAACCTTTCCCAGCTGAATTAGATAATCTTGAAGTTTGTTGCACTGAAGCCCCTTTCTTTGCTACGGAAAAATTGCTTCTGCGGCTTTCTTGCACAGTTGTCTCATTTAGCATTCTGTTATCACTGACAAGGTATTCTATTCTTTCTCGTGGCACTAAGTCTTCCCTGCACATAATCACCTTAGTTGCCTTTACAGATTCATCGCAGAAAAGATCGCAAGGTTCACTTGGTACATAACATGAGTTACTTTCTGGAACCTCAAATATGTCATGTGCGCAGGGTGAGTGCATCACCATCCCCTTTAACTTAGTATGCTTAGATGAAGTAAGTTTATCACAATCCAAGTCATTTTCATGGTCATTGTCTTGAGACGATGAACTTGGATAATCCTGACTGTCTGGACGGGCTTTAACGGTTCCAAGTGCTGAAGAAATTATAGTGTTAGGATTTGAATTTTTTGCATTATGCTTAGAGGAAGACTCCTTTTCTGGACTCCAAGATTTATCACCTTTAGCTGTATGATAAATACCTGCTCTTGAAGTTTCATATTTCATCTTTCTAGTTACTTCAGGATTATATTCATCCATTGCAGTTCCCTCCAGTGATTTAGAAAATTCTTTCCTCCTGTGCAAAATCCGATCTTTGTATTCTTCATTCCTTTGCCATCTTGGTTTCTCCATTTGGAACACAAAGCAGTTCTGATTTCTTGCATCTGTCTCCCAAGGCACTGCATCCAATCTAAGTGAAGGCATGGAGATAGTTCTTCTAACAGGAAAATGCTGGCTTGTTTTCGCCATTACATCGATCCTTTGAAACGGAAGAAAGTTTTTCTCCATTTGAATGCATTCACTGTGAGCACTGCCAATGTCTATACTAGATATCTTCTCTTTGAATTCCTGAA
Source organism: Pontederia paniculata (assembly GCA_001647135.1). Lineage (NCBI taxonomy): Eukaryota > Viridiplantae > Streptophyta > Magnoliopsida > Commelinales > Pontederiaceae > Pontederia > Pontederia paniculata. The sequence continues at coordinate 19,186 of LTAE01004086.1, read as the reverse complement.
TTTGGGCTTTGAGATCTGAAATTTCATCTTCTTTATGTTGCATTACTTCTTCAAGAATCACCAAGCATTCCTCTGCATGTTCCATTCTTTCCTCTGCGATTCTTTTGTATTGACTTGCCTCCATCTTCTCCGCAGACTTTTCTCTCTCAAGTCTCAGTATCATGGATAAAGCTTCGCTCGCTGCAGTTGCAGAAGCTTCCCTCTCCTCCTCTAGCTCCATGCACAACTTTCTCATGACCGTATACTGGTTGTAAAGAGCTGCCTTTAGCATTGCAACCTCATGATCTGCCATATCTTTTTGCTTGACAACTGTGCATAAAAAATATAACATTTACCAAGATGGAACTGAATTCGCGTTACGAATGAGTTTAAACTTAGATAAATTCCTAACAGTAGCAATCAAGATGGTTATTGTAACAGATTTTCATCAGAGAGAAAAAAAAATTGAAAATGGCAAATCATCAAAAGCATGGTGTTCTTCATAAATCATATCTTTAACAATTTTAGCTGATATAAGCCATATCTACCATCCTGAAATTCATTAATCAAGTTCAATGATGTTGCCCTATGGTGGAGGAAATATCGGGCTATGCAATTTTCTTTTTACTTTGTTCAGAAACCCTCGACCTAAAACAAGAAATGTAGGTCTTCTGGATATGTAAAAAGAGAAGGGGGTTTCCTTTTTTCCTTTATATCCTCTGATAGATGAACCAATATTTCAAATAATGCTCGCATACTAAGATTTCCATCTACAGGAGGGTTAAACGCAAAGACCATTTGTGCAGATTAGCAGAAGAAAAAAAAAGGGGGCAACTTTCCTTGAAACAGAAGAAATTGCAGGGAAAAGGGAATCCAACATTTGGTCTGAAAAAAAAAAAAGGCCCAAAAAACACAAATGAGGCAAGGGAACACAATATAAGATATGAAGTTATGGAATTACCTGATAACCTTCGCTTGCTTCTCCTCTCAATCCACTAACATAGTCCTGCAACATTCATCAAAACAAAGACTGCTAATTAAGAAAAAAAAACACCTTTACAGCATTTATTACAGCAATAAAATCTCCCATAAGAAACTGCAGATTCATGGACCAACCTCTTCCCATGCAATTTGTTGGACTGGAATAACAAACAAATTCTACGAAATGAAGCCTCAAGTTTATGGATTGGAGCTTGCTAGTTCTTCTCCCGTTCTCTTTCCTTGAGGGGAGGAAAGAAATCAGAGGAGGAGAAGAGTGTTAGCACAGCTCAGGAATCAGAAGAAGTGGTACCTAAAATAAATATAAGTTGGCGAAACAGGAAGGATCCGATGCTGTTCTCCTCCTTCTGTGTTCCTGTTTCTCCGTTTACTACGGAAGACCGTCCCATTCTCTAACTTTGCCAGAGAGAGAGAGAGAAAGAGAGAGAGAGAGAGAGAGATATGAAATGATCGTTGATCGCAACGGTACGGTAATGTACGGATCGTATAAAGATAGATCACATTGATGACACGTGCTTCGGAGCCGCCCGTACCATGGTGGTAAAGACTCGTCCTAAAAATTCTCCTGACACTCGTGTTACCCTTAAAAGTTGAATAAATTAGGAGTGATGCCATTGTGAGATATTAAAAGAATTTTTTTTGAATTTATGGATAGAACTCCATGGTGTTCAGAACTACTAGCACCCGATTAATTCAGTGTTCGGACGAGCGCGACGAAGGTAAATCCTGATCAAATTAGAGACTCCGAGGCTCGAACTCGGAGCTACTAGCTCCCGATCCCTTAGCCCGAGGTATAGACTCGCTAATCATCTGTGTCAACCAACTTGATTAAATTAGAAAAATTTTTAAGAAAATGATTAGAAGTATATAGAAGTGCTCTACCGTGATATCTACATTGGTATCTCGTGTTACACAACAATATATAATGAATTGCATACACTGAGAGTACAAAATTTAAATCTTAATGACAATAGTTAAAGAGTAATTAACTTTTATTATTTTATATCAAAATTTAACGAAGGTACATCATGTCTTTTATCTTTTGAATAATTAGATTTGAGATATATGATTGAAAAAATAAATGGCATATATGAATTTTAAATATGTTATTTATTTTTAATCGCACGTATTAAATTTAACTACTCATAAAATAAAAAATAAAATGTATCTTACTTAAATATGATGCACATTCATTAAATCTTTTATATCATTGAATTAGTTTGATGTTTATAGCTCTGCGCTTGGATCGTCTTAAAATAATAAAAAGTGTTGCACAAAAGAAATAAAAGCTAATTTTTCAAAAGAAAAGAAATAGTTTGTTTCATGAAAAAAGATTGAAAATATTTTTGTACTTAATTTGAGACCTAAAAGTGAATCATAAAGGGGGAATTTTTTAAAAAAATTATGATACTTTTACATATGAGATTTCGTTGGTATTTGTTCTTATTTATCACACACAATAAAATAGAAACAGTTCAGAGAAAAATACTCTCTCCAAATACAAACTCAGTGTATTTATAGTGTTCGACACAAATGAATTATCTGCATCATCTTTTTTTATTATTACTTAATAGATAAATTCATAGTACAAAGAAAAAAGTTGTTGATCACCATTTTGAATCATGGCCTCGAGCATTGATAGTGGCATAATTCTCTCTGTCAACTTTTAAAAGGTTATACCAACGATAATTTAGAGTTCGCTCATATAGCAACAAGGTTTCAATCTTGGGGTTGAAGAACGAGGATATTAATAATTCCAAATTTGAGCTTTTCGTATCAACACTTTCTTAAGAGAGAAGCCCTCTAACCCTTTAAATCATATTAGTGTTGTCTTGGATACCAATGGTTATTTCGGAAAAAAAACTTTTAAAATGTTGTAAAAAGCTGTCACATGAGATGTAAATGTTACACACGCAAATGTAGAGAATGATATTATTTGTGGACCGTACGTTGTTTCATGTTGTGTCATGGTACTAAGTTGTGCTCTCAGATGCTCATGATCATGATTGTCAAGATCGCGATCTTGATCGTAAGATCGCACGATCTTACGATCCTACGGAGGATCGCCGATCTCGATCTTTAGTCGTAGGATCAATAGGATCCAAAGATCAAGATCGTAGGATCGGTAAGATCGTAAGATCCTACCGATCCTACTATATTAGTTTAAATAATTTTTTTCTTTTCTTTTTCACTTTTTTTCTAAAGAAATAAATATTATAATGATAATATATTACATTCTATTTATAAAAAAATATTTTTAAAGCATAAAAAGTGGAAAATAATAAATCATAAAATTATTTAAAGAAAAATTAAATAAAATTGGAGATATATATATAT
>LTAE01004085.1:0-20050 GCA_001647135.1 Pontederia paniculata | reverse complement strand
AATAATAATAATAATAATAATAATAATAATAATAATAATAATAATAATAATAATAATAATAATAATAATAATAATAATAAGGAGGAGGAGGAGGAGGTACCAAGTAAACAGTGAAAACGATAGATCATTATAAATAAATTTGCATATTTACTTACGCTCAAAAAGTATAAAGAATATTAACACAATCATTATTTATACCACCACCATATAGGTAAAGAATACAACAAAAAAGATAAAAAAAATAGAATAAAACTTGCACTCATGTTCTATTTTTCTGAAATCCATTTTCATTCATTAAACAATATTTAATATTTATAAGTATTCTTTTATAACAAAACAAGAGTTCTTTAAATGAGAAAAATCTTGAAATTTATATTACCTAAATTAATCTCATTTTATTTATATAAACTCTTGCATTTTAAGAATTAACTTCAGACTTTAAAAAACTTGTTAACGAGCATAGAGTGGACATATATAGCGTAAAATTTATTATTATAAATAAAAGAAAACACCTCAGTGACAGGACTTGAAATTGAGCGGCCCATCAAAACTGAACCCAATAATTGGTTTTAAAAATGTTACTCAATTTTATACTTTGATCATATTATTGATCATGATCAATCAAATACTATCATACATCAACGAAAAAGAAAAGCGAAAAAAAGACCAACACAAAATAAAGCACGAGTAAACCAAATTTTCTGTCACGCTTGGGTAGCAGGAGTGAGTCCCGGATTGAAGGATCATGAGCTAGTAGCTCTGAGTTTGAGCTCCGGAGTCACCAATTTGGCCAGAGAAATATCGTTTATGCTCTTTACTTCGACTCCGGATTAGTCATGTGCTAGTAGCCATGGACTCCAGGGGCCCCGAGTGGGTACCAAAAAAAATAAAACACAAGTATATTAAATGTGAAAGTCTAAATAGCATAATAAATAATAATTTCAAAATGCATTAAACGATAATATTTTATTCATATTACAACTGAAAGATAAAAAGATAAGACATTTATGATTGTCCCTAAGTCATGTGCAGATCAGCCGCCCGTGCATTGTCGTTGTACATCATCAAGCCATCTTTCACTAACTTACACCTACATGAATTAAATGTTGAAGAGACAATTCTTTCGTCAGTTATGAAGTTCAGATGTGTGATAAATAATAACAATAAATATAATTCCACATTATAATAAGCATATCATATTATTTCTATGAAGTAATGTTATTTATAAGATGAAATAATATACAATGAAAATCAATAAAAGACATTATCAAACAATAAATAGCTCGTTTGAGCAAAAAGAGAATAAATATTATTATCATTATTACTATTATTATTATTATTATTATTATTAAATATTGAATATAAACTATTTGTTCAGTACTAATGAAAATAATAATTTATTGTTCTGTGTCATTTCATTGTTTGATCTCAATATAGTGCAATTGAGATAAAGAATAAATATTGTTCAGTGTAATTACTTTATTCGATATCAATAGGGATCAATGATTCAATGTTCAATTATCAAATATCATTACTTCGGTATTATTACTTTGATAAATAAAAATTTCTTTTCAACTTCTTATATCTTATCTTATTTGGAAGAGCTCTTCACTTTTTTTATAGGGTATCTCACTTACATAATACAATCTCCTATAATGCTCAGTGGTGGATCAAGCCATGACAAATGCCATCTCTTTAAGAAAAGAGTACAACACTCACTTTAAGTGAAAAACATTATCAATGAACGATAACAATGATGCACTTGGCTTAACATTGACGTTCCTTCAATTTCCATTTTTTAACATACTAATTATCTTTAGTTCATACCAAATGGTTAACCATGATATTATCATTAGAAAATCGATAAAAAAATATATATGATACCCTAGATCAATGATAAAATTGTATGATAATCATTGACGAGCAATAATTTGATCAAATAGATGTTACGCAGAATAAAATCTAATTAGCTATCCTTAGATCTTATAGACTATCATTGGATCTTATGGGAATGAATGAAACTTCACATCAATATTAACATTTTTTGAAATAATCAATATCAAGCATTAGATTGGACAATTGGATAATGTATGGATTAAAATTCATAAATTGTACTCCTCACACATTTTTGGATATCCGATCTTTTAGGTGGATGTTCGATCCGGTAGCTAAATAATTTGAGTGTTATAGTAATCATGGTTTCATTTTAGTATCATCGTATTAATCTTCTAACATCAATATATCATCAATATATCAAAACCCTTATGTATTCATAGCCTCGTTTAAGGCAACAATAACAATATCAAATATAAATTATTTGGATAACTTAACTTCACATAAAATATTCATTTTCATGCCCTAGAAAATATAACACATTATCAATATAAAATCTATAACTCAATTCACTCACATTCATTTATATTAATTCAATTTTCATTTAAAATATGCTTCTAAATAATTTATATATAAAATTCACATGTTTTCTTTCCTTACCCTTTATTCTCAAGAAATTCTACAATACCATGAATCAATTTCACATATAGTATTTTGACAACTAAGATTTAAAATATTTAAAACTCTTTATAGACTAATCTTTTTCTGGTCATTCTAAGTTCTAATACAAGGTCACACTGGCATATAGCTACTCCATAAATTTCAAATTTTATTTTGATTTGTACAATTTATGATATATTTTCTAAATCGGGTCTGCTACCTCTCGAAATAGCATGATCTAGGGTTGGTATTTTGGACATAACATTTTATATAGACATCAGATTAAAATGAATTCATTTTTTATTTAAATTAAACTTCAAGACCTATCCCTCCATATTTCTAATTTTTGGACCAGTAAAACCTCTCTAACTTCCTAGACTTCGTTAGGATTGGAGAATTGCTGCAATTTAGTAACCGGTGAAAGACATCGAACTTTAAATATAGGCCATAGAATTTGGATAGAAACCTTGCAGATCTAAATATCTAATTAAATCTCCTATCACATAATTAGATCAACATCTATAAAGTCCTTTCATGATCAACTTTTTGAGGGAAGTCAATATAAAAGAGATGATCCATCTTTAGTGTCCTCGAGAATCTAACTTCAATGAATTATAGAAGAAAAGATCTTAAACCCTAAATATATGTCATGAAAAGAGAAATATGTGAATCTCCTGATTCGATGAGACAAGAAAAATAATGATAGGTAAATGCATAGTTCTAACATGGATCAATTTCTTGTATGGATCCATTTAACACACCTTTTTGGCATGAGGATTTATTCTTTTCCTATGCTTTCTCCTTGGTCTCTCCTTCGCCTTCTCATTCTTCCCTAGTTTGGCTTCATCCATCGTGTTGTTTTTCTCCCCTCATATCTCTTGAACTATTGTGAGATAAGCGTAAGAGCAAGAGAAAGGGGAAACAAATTCATGGAGAAAAGAATCATACAGAGGAAGAAGAGGATGAAAGAAAGGGGTGTGTGTGTGTGTGTGTGTGTGTGTGTGTGTGTGTGTGTGTTAGAGAGAGAGAGAGAGAGAGAGAGAGAGAGAGAGAGAGAGAGAGAGAGAGATTAATTACTTCTTGATGGCAAAAAGTCAGTTTCAAATTTGAAATCAATTTTGTCTTTTATTATTTATTTTATTTTATTGATTTATTTCAGGCGTTACATTATAACTTCCTTAAAAATAAATTCTTCCTCGAATTTGATCCTAAAGTCATTTTAACGGTTCTGTAACTCATCCATGTCTCCTTTAAAATTAACTTTTATAATCACCATACTTTCGATGCGTAAATCTGATACTTCTTAATGTGATTCTTATTCCCTCAACTTTCTTCATTTTCTTATTGAATATATGAATTTTATCATATTCATTTACGATTCGATATTCATAATATCATTAAAAATATTATATCCAATAATCTCTCATTCATATTCATTATTCTACTATCTTAGTTAAAGTTCACATAATCACCCTTAGCAAGTCGACATGCAAATTGTTTGGTGTATCGATGTTAGCTTAATCGTAAGTCCTTTTTTTGTAAGTGATATCTATGTACTTGTTATCCAAGTGATCCTTCGACATTTTGAAATGTAATTATATTCATGTAATTGCCCCATCTATGCTACCAAATATACTGACATTAATGTACACTAAATTCTTATAGATTATTCAAGTTCTTTGACCTTGCATCTTTGTAATATGAAAGCATTAACACAACCCAGATCTTATCAAATATGATTATTTCATATATGATCCTACAATAATAATGACATTAGGACAACACTAAGTCTCTTGTTCATAAACTTTTAAGGTTCCACTTTCTATTAGTGCAATGGTACAATTTCCTTATCTATAGATATTGAGTGCTCATACTCACATGCGCATACACTAGGGTCAATAACCTCCTTAAAAGACATGTGGGTCGAATATTCTTAACATATTTATATTGTTTTAATTTTATATCACAAGTGAGCATTCCTATTTACACTTATAGGAAGACATGCATACTGATATTGACTTATGCATACCTCTTATATCAATTCTTATCTTGTTTGAGTATAATTTAGCTTCATTCTATCCTTCAACTATGTATCTTAAAAAATTGACATAGGTATTTAATCATAACTTGTGTGTCATTCCAAACTTATGTATCCATTAGCCTTAAGCCTTTAAAATAATGTCCTTCGATCTTTGTAAATCATTAATATTTCCTAATTGTATCACATAGAATTTGTGAAAAACCCTTATTAAAACTACATGACCTTATAATCTCTTATGATTATTCTAGAATATCATTCTATCAAGTCGATCACTCATTGAACAATTAGACTTCAGATTTTACTTGGGGCCTTAATGGTATCATCATGAACTATAATTCATTTAAAAGAAATCTTATATAGTATGAACTTCCAGCCTTGAATATATTTGATAGACTTCAATTTTAAAATTTATGACTCAATGACATGTATTCCTTTTTGGTCAATTCCAAAAATTCCTTTATATATAGTCATAGCTTTTTATTCTCTAATATTATATGATAGAAAAATCTTACGATGATATCAAAATCATTTAATTTTGGCATTGTAATGACTGAAACTTAGGACATTCGATTTTTATCCTCACTTCCTCCCTTCTAGACAATATGCAAAGGTCATAGATCCATAAGTACTCCATAACTTCTAGATCTAATTTGATCTATAGAATTTCTAGTGAAATTCATAATTCAACTCTAAAGTTATTATAGACAACATCATCATATAAATTTTCTTGATGGCAAAAAAACAGTTTCAAATTTGAAATCAATTCTGCGTTTTATTATTTATTTTATTATTGTTTTCTAGGCGTTACAAGAATGCTAAATTGTTTCTTCACAATTTTTTGCACAAAATCCCCTATAAAGAGTACCTAGATTTTCTGTCCAATTTGCTGATACATTCGTACTGGTTAAAGAATAAATTCTATTTCATATAGTACATCATATAGTGTCATTCATATGTATCGTGCTTAATTTGGCACCTTAGGTGCTCTGATATGGACATAATACACATACACACATTTACTGCAGGTATTTTGCTTAGATTCTTCAAGAATGCAATTAGCATTTAGCTCATGAAATGATAGGACCATTTGATTAAGCTATAATAATATAGAAAAGATGTTTGGTGTCTCTAGAGATGCAGGCTTAATTTGATGTCAACACTGAGCATTAATGGAATATATAGAGCCTAAGCTTAAAATAAAGTCTAATTAACCTGCCAATAATTCCATGTAATCTTGGCATTAAATGATGTAGTTATGTCAAGAAGTTGACTTATAGTATACATAAAATCTTATTTGGTTGTTGATATGTTTGACGAAGTTACACGAAGTGCACATTTCCATAAGCAATCAATGTGGGGACAACAATTGCACTGATTTGTTGGAACACTTCTGAAAAGTCCTCAGAAACAACCATTTAAATGGTCAAGGGAAAATTATTCTTTCTTTGAGAAGAAAGTGGTCACCACTGTGGCTAATGTCCAACTGAGATTCTACTTCATCTGTCAGTAACAGACATTGTCAAAGTCTAAGCACAGTAAGAATGCTTGCTATTGTAGGTCATTATTGAAGGATTTAACAGTTTTAATTTCAACTTCCTTGTACCTTGATATTAGCTGCTGCAGGGAAGTAGGAACGAGTTTTAGCCTACTAGTCTTATACATATGGGTTAGACATAAGAGCTATACGATCACTTATAGACATAGGTTTTTGAATTAGATGGCAAGTTACACTGGAACACCATCAATGATCCTAGAAAAAATGTTGGAGTTATGGATATTTTAATGTACATTTCTAGACTCTTGATGGAATCCAGAATACATGCAGGTTCTTGATCTGGTACAAATCATGTGTTAATATTAGATTTAGTTGTATCTTTGACGGGTTTAACGGTCATGCCTTTCATTTATTTTTTTCGATCATATGAACCCCAAATCCCAAAGAAAGTTAAAAGAACGATATGCATGTTTGTACTGGTGACAGAGAAGTTTAAGGTACAAATTGCACATATTCTGCAGCTGTACACGAGGAAAAGGAAGCAAGTGCAGAAATTGACGTGCATCTGGAAAGCCCTTTGGTTAGTTGTTGATGCCAATTATTCGATATTATGATAGCAATCAAGGTGGAACTTGCCTGCAAAAAGAGACTAATCCAAATGCATGACATATGTCTCAACAATATATCTATGGGGCCTCTTGATCTTTAAGTTCACGAGAATTCATCCTCACATAAGAACATATTTCAGAACACTCGACTTTTTCTTCTGTTTGCGCGTTAATAAAGAAACCTCAGAAAATATGTGTTAGTTGGAGACTCATTTCAAAAGATGTCACGACTAAATGAATGAGAGAGAGAGAGAGAGAGAGAGAGAGAGCCAAAGCATGCATGCCACTGGGTCCAGACATGCATTGGAAGGACTAAGACAGATGGCTAATCATAACTAAGTATCCTGTGATTGAGCAGATAGGTTTGCTCTGCAATGAAGAGGACAAACTGGAAAAAGGTAATGATGCCAAAAACACAGGAAGGCAATTCAAGTAATGCCCACAGTCATGCCATTAACTCTTTCTTGCGCCCACGCCAAGATCAGCGTCTCATGGGAGGCTGGAGGATACCCTGTCACACTCTTCGTCCTGAATAATAGAAAAAAGCGTACTGTAAGTCTGTAACATGTCTCTTACCTGAAGTCATAATATTCCCTGATCAATTCTCAGGCTCTAAATTATAAAGGTCTTCATGCATGATGCATGACATAAGAAGAAGAAAGATAGAAAGGTAAGCTATATATGCTCTAATTATATGATTCAACAAAAAATATATAACTATAATTATTTGCATCTTCTGATTATATGAATTTACTTTTGGACATGATTCGAGACATATCTTTCTTTCAGTCTGAGGATTACAAGAATTCTGAAAAGTATCTGACTTCAGTACAACTTACAAAACAATTGACAAAAATATGAAAATTATCTTTCAAGTACAACTACTAGTTTAAAAACTTAAGATGGTAACATAGAGAGAGAATATAATTTGGGTTCTAACCTTGCCTAAAGTTTTGCTTTCGGATTAAAATCTCAGGAAAATCAAGCTTAGGAAACCTGCCAAAGCGATACATCTGCTCAGACTGGTGATCTAAAAGAAAAAAAGAATCTGATGTGAGATCACTCGAATGATTTGTAAACAATATGTTTTTGGATTGGAATAGTACAAGTTGGAAGGTGTGGGTTTTGGTTCTTGTACTAACTTTAGCTACAGTGAGCAATTTTGAATGTTTCAGTGAAAAGTGTCATATCTGCAACCATAGTTCATGGTGCTCTCTCCAGATCAGCACTCTGTACCATATATAGTTTATAAAGATCTTGTTGTCAGCTTTTTCTCTATCAAAGCATGCATATAGTGAAGAGTCTTTTCTATATGCACACGTATGAATTGGCCTTGTCTTAATTTCCAAGAACAAGTGGAGCATGAAGACATCTCTCTCAGGAATCCATGACAAATGACTGCTTAACTATGGATTAATCAATTTACTTGCAGAAGAAAAACTAATTAACTATTCCTTTGCCAAGGTTATTAAACTTCATGGATCTTGGAAAGGTACTAAATCTCTTAAATTAGTCATGTAAATGTGAGATCTTGATGGGATAGTCTTGATAAGTGCATTGTTTGTAATATGAAATGACAATCTTAACCTTTGCCTTAGTAATATTGCTGATTTAAATTGCCACAGGAAAAAGAAAGTATAACTTATTTGGTATTTGCCTTATTAATTGATATCTTTCCTTGAATAGAGATCAATATATACTTTTATATCCTGTCAAAGAAGAGCTCATAGCATATGCCTCTATTGCAAACATCAATTTGTTGCTTAAGCATATGAACAGTTAATTAAGAGGAGGATGAGAGCATTTGATGTCTCAAGTCACATACACTCCAAGTACCTAGAAGATAATGGAATGCCTGGTCCACAACATTGACTCAAATCTTGTAGAATTCGACTTATCACATTCTTGGGTAACATTGTCGAGTCCCACAAGTTACCTGCTTCTCTGTTCTGATTCGTTTTTTAGAATAAACAATTTGATGAATAATTGAACTACTACATATATAAAGATATAGTGGTCATTAAGCATATCAATGGAGAGCGGAAGACTGCTAGTTATGTTGTGATTACTTTAAGATACAATTCTCTAACTAGTAATCATACTCATTCTCAAACCTCTACTAAACTGAGTTGCTAATTACAGTGATCACACTGCAGTCTTCAGATAAGGCCCTTCGCTATAAGTAGTTTAATCACCTTTCCAGTATATTAAAGAAGTAGACCATAATAAAACCTTGATCAGATAACTTAAACCTGAAGCTTTGAAGGAAGAATTACACGAGAAGAAAATGAGTAGATGTATTTGATCATCCTGTCCCAGTTGACGGCTCTCATTTTGGTGCATGGAAACGAGTTGGGGTACTAGATGCTCAGAGGTTGCAATCTTCGACATGAAACACAGCAACAGTACTGTAAATTTTGCCCCAGTGGTTTAGAGTAAAAGATGGACAAACATGCCGGTGCTGGTCAAACCGAATTTGACTATGCCATGCAAGGTTGTAAACCCGGCTCCAGCATCGAGCAGAGAGACTCGTCGGCCTCGTTTGGTTCTCACTTTACTATTCATGAATTAAATATTTTTAATCCACTACTTAATCTCCAAATCATAATTCAAGAAGAATACTTTAGTCTAGAGTCTATTTAGAATGCAAAAAATAAAAATATCTTAAAATATTTGGTAAAAAATTAGAAAATAAGATCTTGATCCAAAGCTTATTTCAACTAAACCATACCTAAAGTCAGATAGAATCGGCCGGATGAAATAAGCGGATAATGTAAAATAATGAAAAATGCACTAAATGAATATCACAAAAAAAATTAATCACAAATTCATATTACACAAAATTTATATCAAATCAAATATTCGATCATCATAAGATATAATGATAACTTATTTAACATAAAAGAAGATATAAATCATAATTTGTAAATTAATTATTTTCTTTCTTCAAGTATCAAACATCAAACTTTTCTTTCAATTATAAATATAAATAAGATAATTTTAGGACGATTCGCTCGACGACTTAGTTGTCTAAACTCGTAGGTTCAAACAATCAAACCCAAATTTTAATCGAGTTTAATCGATTCAAAGTGATTTAACTCCAAGTCCAAGTTTAATCCAACCATAGCCCATTTAGTTCCTAGATACTAATCCAACTAGTCTGACATATCGGGTCGAGCCAAAAATAAATATACAAATCAGCTCATTACAGTTCAGTTCAGACCCACCTTTTAAGGCTGTGTTGTGCGGGCCAATTTTTTTAAAAAAATCCAAAAATATATTAATAATTTTGTCTATCCTTTTTTTACTTGAGAATGCCTTCTAATTTTTTTTTGCTAATAACCGAGGAAGAGTAAAATCACCGAATGAAAATACAAAGCACATGTTTTCATAATTTAGCATTGCAATTTTAGAGAATTTTTTTATAATCATATGGATCACAAATTTTGCTAAGATATCTCCACATGAAGGAATTTTATTGATAAAATAGAAGAATCTATTTCAACCAATATACCCTTAGCACGACCATACATAACATAGAAATCACACTTGAAAAGGACGGTATTAAATTCGAAACTCCCTGCGGATGATCAGTGACCAAATCTGTTATTGAATTTGCTCATTAAATGGCCACTACATTAAGAAAAAAATGACATAATTTTAACATAAAATGTACTACATTAAGAAAATGGTATCTATTTATATAAACATGTAAACGAGAGCTACATCGAGTACTGTATGTATTTGCAGTAAGATCCGGCACCATGGTATTCTCGATCAATTTTTTTTCCTCTTGATGTTAGTTTGAATCAGTCTAACGACTTTGAATTAAGACTCAGTAAATTTACTTTGACGCAGGGAATGTATTTATGTGTGTTAAGAACTATATAAGATAGGTTTTACGTGGTTGTCATTTGAGAATTCAACTGAAATTTTCCTAGTATAAGACCACCACTGAAGAGAGCTGAAAATGTGTACAAAGTGCATGTATGCCTAGACTAAAGCCAGAAGCCGCCACCCTCCTTGGGACTACGTACCTTATGGACTAATTATAGAATTAAGGAGACTTTTTGTATCAATCTCGTGTTCTAGAATCAGTTACCTTTCTAGCTAGCTAACAGTTCATTTGGAGGTCATATAGATACATAGATATCCCTCGAACCTCCATCCACATCCGACTTTCCTAATTATACATCTGCCTGCAAGCAGAAAAGTAGTTGCCAAATCATAACCTCCACCTTAATTTCCTTTCTGATCGATATGGATCAGTCTAAATATTTGTGGCAGACCAGAAGTAAGCTGCCTGAGCGACCTGCACTTGGCCCTCGAATGCTCCAGGCGATCTCTGCGGCCGGTTCTTTGTACTACGCCGAGTCATGGGAAGAACGAGCCTTCGCCAAGGACTCCGCGGGCCTCTTAGGTGGCTGCACATGGCCGCCGAGGTCCTATACGTGCAGCTTCTGCTGCCGAGAGTTCCAGTCGGCGCAGGCGCTGGGCGGTCACATGAACGTGCACCGGAGGGACCGGGCGCGGCTCAAGCAGTTGACGAGCTCGGAAAGTGATGGTACTGCTGCTGCTGCTACTACTACTGATCATGATCACCACCGGAGTCCCTGCACAGACATGAACGCAAGTGACCCGATCTCTTTGGCGTGTGTTGTTAAACCCATATCTAACCCTAGTAATTATACCACTCTTGTTGCATTATCTCTCTCATCAAACGCCTTGGTTTCTCCCTCCTTCTCTTCATCTGAAACCCAAGAGAAGCATGTGGATTCAAGCTACCAGGCACCCGAAAATGTCAAATCACGACAAGAACTGAGGCATGAAGAGAATCTCACCGTGAGAGACGCGGATGACGACATGCCAACATATCTACGTCGAAATGACGAGGAGATCGTCAGTATCAAAAGGCAGCGGATTGGCAGGATGTTCCCATTCTTCGGTGCCCCTTCGGATGTGGCGACCGCGACCACTTCTAGCATCCAGCTAGAGAGGCAAACTGAGGTACTCAAACTTAGCACTCGTGCTGTTGAAGAATTAGATCTTGAGCTTAGGCTTGGATGTTCTTCCAACTGCAAAGCCGTTGTTTGTTGAACTAATAAGCATAATTCATTCCATCGTTGTACTGTTTGTAGCTCTTCCGGTTACAGTTTTATGCAGTTTTCTTTGCTTCTTTTGGATCCAGTTTGTCTCATATAGTCGATCCAAAAATGTTACAAATGTCAAAGTTGTGTGCCAAGTCATTTGAAACTTTATGCCATGGAATGAATTGAAAAGATGCTTCTTTTTCAGTTACAAGCAGTTCTGAACTTAACTCTGTCAAAGCCATTGATTGATCAATGGACATCGATCTTTCTTTGTGCTTATGGTTAACCTTACATGCCGTGAGTAAAATAGTACAACCATGTCTTTGAAATAATATTTCTTTCATGCAAATCATTGTAGCAGATGAAATCATGGAACAACTATGTACTTGAAATTTCTCATTTTCTAGTAGTGAAAGCCTAATTATTTTGCCCATGCTCTTAGTTACGTATCTGTGCTATCTCCACCATGTCGTTGTAATTGGAACCAATGCCTTTTGTTAGACATATATCTATCTGCCAATAGAAAAGATTCATCTTCTATGTTCTTTTTTGTTATTCACTTGCAGAATCAACTTAACTGCATTAAGTAAGAGGGGAACTCTTGATTGATTAAGCAATTGAGGGTAATGAATTTTACAACTTGATACTGTGACTAAGATTTGTCCAACTCTATGTGATGCATAGAGTTAAAAGTGCAAGAGAGTAAGTGTTTTGGATGCCCTAGACATGAACATAATGTATACTTAACTAGCAGATATATGGTCATATCCTCGCAGTGGAACAACAATGCATAATGCATGTATAATTATATTTCCATTTCAACAATTCTTCTGTAGTGCAATCTAACTGTATATATTTAGCATCAACATGAACTAATTAAACTTAATTTGGTAAATATATATATATATTTATATATATATATATATATATATATATATAGTACTACTAATAGCAATTTATTGATTATATTAGTCAATATGAATCAAACCAACCGCTTTCTACGCTCATTTTGTTTCATATGTTGCAAGTATTGGGTCTGGACATGATCTGACAGGAAAACAATTTGTAGCTCTAGAATCACACTAAAAGGGAAAAAAAACATAGCACCCATCCTAGCTAGTAGCTACGACTAAAAACTAAATCGATGTAGCTCATTGTTGTAGTCCAAGGAATTGCAAGTCAATTTGGAGTTAAATGATCGTTCCATGAAGGTCTTATGATTGAGAACAGGAAGAAAAGATCAGTAATTTTTATTCACTTTGCACTAATATTGCTAACTGTGGTTATATAATTAATTAAGCTTCTTAGGCTTCAAAGCGTTCAATGTACGACTTAAGTAATATAATGGAACGTGTAAAATGGTATTATGGATGAGTACTACTTTGCACAAGGAGTACATTTATGCATGTATAAACAATTGAGAAATGCCACCCTGTATTATGATCTTAACTATGATTAATATTATCATCAGTCACAGTTAGGTGTTTGGGAGTGGTATAAATGCACATGATGTGTGACTTGTGAGCAGAATTCAGCAGAGAATGTGGAACAGTGTCTGCCCAGGAGTGTATTAATTAATTATTTAAGGAGGAGATCTGGAGTACTTGTTTAAACTAATTTGGAAGTTTAACTTGGCCAGAGACATGGCATGCAACATCCCTCCCTCCCTCCATCGAACTCAACACATAATCACACACAATGTGAAGAGTTACGCCTAGAAAAGGCGGATCCAGGGGTATGCCAGTGGGTGCACCGGCACCCTTTGGAATTCTATTAATAAATTAATTAGATGTTAATTTCAATAGTCAAGTTTTGGACATGTTTTGAGTATGTATTGACTTTGCATGAAGTCTATGAAGATATTAGATAAATCCATTAATCACAATATTTCATGCCTATAAATGTATTTCACAAGATATCTTTTTCGTCTCTTTTTTTTAATTCCTTATTGAAATATTACATATTCTTATTATGATTTCATACATAAATAGCATATGAATGTGATATTATATGTTGGGTTTAAGGAATCTGTGGAGCCCGTTTTTCTCCACAGGTATGGAGCACCGCTGATCTTGTTTATGCTTAGCATCCAGTTTTGTAATAAAAAATAATTCTTTGCAAAATATTTTTTAATTGATAATAGGGTTAAAAAATATTTCAAAAGAACAAAATAATGCTCATTGTGAAAATATAGCTCATTATTATTTTTTTCTTCTTTTTAAGTATTAAGGTTTATTGTTACTTCTTAATCTTTTGGAATATGTACCAGTGTCACGACACTCTTCTCATATTATGAAATTTATTTTCCTGTTGAATTAATATATACTTCTTGGTGTATTTCAATGAATGAAAATATATTGATCATTATTATAATTTTAAAAATAGATTATTTTAAACATAATTTTATTACTTTCTTTATGATAACCATAAATTATACAAATTATGATGTGGCTTAAAAAAATTGTACACCCATTAAATGAAAATTCTGACTCCGCCCCCTCACGCCAAGCATGCATATATCGCTACGCAAGGCTTTATTCTGATCATGTCTCAGTTAACTGGACATGTATATATCCAGAGAATCCTGATGTGTTGAGACCATCTCACATTTTGTGCATTTCCTTGATGAAACAGAAACGTATATTATGTATAATTATATTTAATGATGCACTTCTCTCTAATGTGTGTGTGTACTTCTTGATTTGATTCATAGTTTCAGGCATATCCAGTCGATCAAAAGAGAATTTACGGATCATGCTTCCGAATATTTGAAAAGAAATATATCTTCCGTTTCTGAAAAGAAATGTATCTTGCATGGGTAAAATTAAACTATTTAAGTCTTAATCCTAATCTACAATATATGTATTTATATACATGTATGTATGAAAAGAGAGAGAGAGAGAGAGAGAGAGAGAGGGAGTACCAGTGTCACGACACTCTTCTCATATTATGAAATTTATTTTCCTGTTGAATTAATATATACTTCTTGGTGTATTTCAATGAATGAAAATATATTGATCATTATTATAATTTTAAAAATAGATTATTTTAAACATAATTTTATTACTTTCTTTATGATAACCATAAATTATACAAATTATGATGTGGCTTAAAAAAATTGTACACCCATTAAATGAAAATTCTGACTCCGCCCCCTCACGCCAAGCATGCATATATCGCTACGCAAGGCTTTATTCTGATCATGTCTCAGTTAACTGGACATGTATATATCCAGAGAATCCTGATGTGTTGAGACCATCTCACATTTTGTGCATTTCCTTGATGAAACAGAAACGTATATTATGTATAATTATATTTAATGATGCACTTCTCTCTAATGTGTGTGTGTACTTCTTGATTTGATTCATAGTTTCAGGCATATCCAGTCGATCAAAAGAGAATTTACGGATCATGCTTCCGAATATTTGAAAAGAAATATATCTTCCGTTTCTGAAAAGAAATGTATCTTGCATGGGTAAAATTAAACTATTTAAGTCTTAATCCTAATCTACAATATATGTATTTATATACATGTATGTATGAAAAGAGAGAGAGAGAGAGAGAGAGAGAGAGAGAGAGAGAGAGAGAGAGAGAGAGAGATGAGTTAAGTTTTTAAATCAGAGTACGCCATTTAATTGAGTAACTAAAACGGTCTTCATGAAGAGATAGTTGCTTCGTTCAGAGCTTCGCTCTGCATGCAGTTCCTCAACCTGATCTGTATGAAGTTCTTACTCCTCTCGTGCACCACGTTGCAGCATTCCCTTCTCCTTCCATCCTGTCATCATCAAAATATTCCAACTATTATCAATCAAGATTTATACAAGTCATAATGACTTGTAAATATGCATCACTAAAAATATAAAGTTAACCAAGTCATAATTAATGTCGACTTCAACTTTGTTCTCCAAATTTATAAACTGAAAAGATAACGTAGGGTTGGAGAGAGGTTTCAATGAAGGCCCATTATCATAGTTTGGGCCTATATTGTGGTAATGTGCTTATAGTTTAGGCCCATTAAGTTACGTATATAATTTTCTCCGGCAACTGTTCTTACCCACTGTAGTTTGGTCGCCGGCGATACGACCTCAATCCGAGACACAGAGTTGGCAGAGCGATTCCTGCAGGCCGCCGGCTGCGGCGGAATCCTGGCGTATTGGGTGACAACGACGCGCTTGGAATCGTCGACGCGCTTGGTTCCGGAGAAGAAGAAGAGGTGCGGATCCGCGCATGAGCCATTGGGCGGACGCCGGACGTTAAACATGAACGGCGGGTTGGCCTTGCCGTAGAGCCACGGCTTGAACGTCTGCAGAGGCATCTGCAGGAAGCTGGGTGGATGTATGGCCTCGTAGATATGGATGGAGTAGCCCCAGGACACGGAGAGGGACCAGTTGCGCCGGGTCTCGTAGCACACGGTCTGCTGCAGGAGCCGGGAGGAGTCGAGGCGCGCCGCGTCAGACAGGCGCCGGAGGGCGTCGTAGCGGCTCATGGAGGGGAAGATGGGGTCGACGTCGTCGAGGTGGTGGAAGGAGAGGACGGGAGCTTGTGGGTGCGCCGATAGGAGGCCGGATATGTCGCCACGGAGATCTAACTGCATGCAACAAAAGGTGGTGGATGGGGTTGCAAGCAAACTTGATCCGGTATAAAAAAAAATTCTTGTGACACAAAAAAAATATTAGGATAAAAAAATTATCATCCTCAATTAATTAAATTTAATTTACTCAATTAGTAAACGAACAGAGTTAATGAGTACTCTCGAATTTAAATTTCAAAGATATCATAATATTAATCTTCATATATAGGTCGAATTACACATATGCTTATAGCTCTAACTATTAATAGCTTTAAATTAAAAAATCAGTCTAATTATACATGTATATATATATATATATATATATATATATATTATAAGATATGAATGATTATTAAAATATAAAAAGTGCCATTCTTATTGTAATAAAATAAAATATTAACTAATATTGTTATAAATATATAAAGCCTAGAAAAATCAATAAGAACCAGTAATATTTTTTCTAATTTATGGAAAATAGTTTATGCTTAAAAAATTCATCCATGTCACATCATATTTAGCATACCATATTATTATTATTATTATTATTATTGAAAAAGTTGATGTAGAGACATATTTATGCACCTGATGGAATCCGGGCAATCTTGTAAGGGAAACTCCAAGATCCGCCATGCAAGATTGTATGACGTGGTCGCTACCGTAGAGGTCCGGGTACCTCTTGATGCAGCCGTCCAATATCCTCGACAGCTCCCTCGCCAGCGGGTAGCTGATGGCCATCCCGGTGCCGCCGAACGCCATCGCAAAGGAGTGCTCGTGGTTCTGCCCCACGCACTCCGACACGCCTCCGATGTAGTGGTAGCCGCGATGGTCGTATCCCGCCAGCACGTCCACCAGGTTGTCGACAAACAGGAGGGTGTCGTCGTCGGCCGTCACGAACCACCGCGCATCCGGCAGCCGCAGCTTGAAGGCCTCGAGGATCACCCTCGTCATCCGAATGGCGAACGGCATCTCGTGCCTGTCGTAGGCCGCGAAGCGGGAGACGTTCTCGTCGATCCTGTAAGGGGGCGAGGTGGACGGCCACTGCCGGCCTAGGCGCCCGGTCGGCGGTCGGTCGAGCCACAAGAAGCCGCGGGTCACGTTGGGGCGCCACCACAGCTCGACGTAGCGCCCTCGCTGCTCCCACGAGCTCGCGGAGCCGGAGATGCCGAACACAATGTGGGTGATGTTGGTCCTGGCCATGATCACGTCGGAATTGCTGCCAGATGCAGACATATTATTGTTTTCCGGTGATCCAACAGCACTGAAATCCGTCCGACGTCCGAAGTGATTCAGGAATGGTTTGTATGGATCGAAAAGACTGAGGTGGTAAATGGAGTGGAGGGCGTAGAGAAAGCAGAGCATGATTGAAGCACAAAGGATCAAGTACGTCCTGCATGAACTCGCTACGTGCTTATGGCCGTCTACCGTCGAATCTGTTGAGCGCCTGCTCCGGGCTGCAGATGGGACGACCATGGCGGTGGCGTTGCATGCACTGTGTGGATCACTCTTGGAGAAATTATTCAATCATGTAATGAGAAGTTTCTGCATCTGCTTGTGACCAATGGAATTAAATTTGTGGTAATAAAACTAATAGAAAATTAAATAATTTTATATATGCAGTGATTTTTTCAGTATATATAATTAAGCAGGACGACCACATTTTAATGCGAGTGAAGAGTGAGAAATGTGTGCAGTGCGGCAGGAGCTGAAGGTTCATGTGAGCTGTGAGAGACGTTTAACTAGCAGTATAATGGACGTTATCAGACCTTGTAAAGTCCTAATCAGGTGGGGGGAATTTAAACTATTTAATTTAAGTTGTAGATGCGGTTACAACTAATTATTTTTCTTGATGTTAATTGTGAGGAAAGTAAGTTTTGATCTTATGAAAGAAACCATACATACTGATGTCTTAGTTGATTGATGAAAAGAGTAATTAATTTTTTTATTCCTTTGTGGAGAGACATAGGAACGTGGATGATTAACTAATTAACTGAGCCGACTCGACCAAACCGCATGTGACATAACTTTTACCTGTATTATTCAACTTTTAATTAACAAATAATCATATTGGGACCATGCATTATTATGCCTTGTATATCCAAGCAAGGTTGTCAAGATCAAGATGTTACCTAAGATCGAAAGAGGGTGATAAGATCGAAATTCGTTAGATCGAATCGAAGATCGTAAGATCTTACCTATAAATAAAAAATATATTTTTAAAAAATATATATATAGAAGTGTACATATATTCAAAGATTTATCAAGTAATATTTAATATTTTGACATTTTCTATTATTTTTTTATCACTTTAAGAGATTTGTATGCTTAAAGAAGAAATTTTAGAAAGATAAACAATATATTATTATTGTAACATAATAAAAATATTCGATAATTTATATTATTAATAATTATAAGTATATATTATTATTATTATTATTATATTTATAAAAATAAAAAAAATTAAATATATGTATATGCTTAAAATATAATTTATGCAAAGATTTTTTTAAGTGTATATTGTTTAATAATTTTAACATTTATTATTGTTTTTGCTTGTTGTATTTTTTAAAATAATATTTTAAAATACAATGCAATTTTTTATGATCC
Source organism: Pontederia paniculata (assembly GCA_001647135.1). Taxonomy (NCBI): domain Eukaryota; kingdom Viridiplantae; phylum Streptophyta; class Magnoliopsida; order Commelinales; family Pontederiaceae; genus Pontederia; species Pontederia paniculata. Next base: position 1,149 of record LTAE01004085.1, on the reverse strand, counting down.
CAACTTATATTTCTTTAAAAGAAAGTAGAAAAAAAGAAAAAAACTCTATATATTTAAAATAATATTGTAGGATCGGTAGGATCTTATCGATCTTATGATCTAGATCGTACGATCATACAAATTCGATCCCTATTTTAAGATCAAGATCGTTGGTCTATCGTGGGATTGTAAGATCGTACGATCTTACGATCAAGATCGCAATCTTGACAACCATGTATACAAGTACATCTACTTGAGTTCTTTCATGACTACAACATCATTCACGTTGATTTTAAGGATACCTCCAACTAAATTGATAGTATCTTTCGAAGTTCAAGACTCTCAAAAATATCATATTCTTTTCAATTGAGGACACTATAAGAATGGTCCATAAGGATGCAAATTTTTAATGTTATTGAAGCATTTCCTATACTTTAAAAAAATTTCCTTATTCATGGTGCCCAAATAAAGTTAGGGATGCGAAAAGTTGCGCCACCAACACACCTCTCCAATATCAAGATGCCATTATTTTGTTGTTATTTAGTGTTAGTAAGTTACAGATGTTAAAGACACAATCTACATTCATGTAAGTTAATGACGCTCCAATTAACAATAGCTATAGTGTCTCAAATCAAACCCACCACTTACAAAAGTATCCTTATTTTTGTGTCAAAAATTTATGCATTGTAAACTTTAGTATTGTTAGGTTACATGCATTCTTTTTTGAAATTTACTTATTTGTCTAACATAAGGGAGAGATTATATGCAAAAATGAATCACAATACATCAAGCATCTAATAAAGCTATTATTAACGGTGAAAATTCCAAAATATACATAATGAAACAAGTTACAATCTCTATTTGACATGCATATCCATTACACAAGTTGAAGAACTTTTAGTTGATTGAGAGTACTGACCAACAAACTTCTCCTTGATCACGGGCAGATGATAAGTGTGATAAATGCATACCTATGGTTAGCCTGAGTCACCTATTTCATAGCATTATCATATGATTCAAGTCATATTTTATATCAATTCCTCGAAGAATTATTATCTACTCAAAGTCGGACAATTCTTGCAGAATTCCGAAGGTTCGAAGCGTTGGACAACATTACAAACCAATAGTTGGAAATCAGGAGTTTCAACAATGCATTACGGACCGTAGCCA